>VWZL01000601.1:129181-260275 GCA_013396915.1 Stercorarius parasiticus | reverse complement strand
AAGTTAATGCAATAACATGTTTTACTAACCACTCTGAGAATGCGTACTCAGCAACATAATTGACACAATACATCACAGCAGCTGCAGCATGACACTCGTAAAAGGATGTGTTTTAGCCGCCTCTGATACAGACTACACTGGCTCATTATATTTACAGCAATGTGCATAGCGTAGTAATGAGTGCAAGAAGTTATAACATCGCCAGCTAGTTGGTAACACAGCATGAAATGCTTTCAAAGCAACAAAATAACACATAATAGAGATGCTAGGATATGCATTTCAGAAAGACTTTAAATAACTATTCTTCACTTAAAAAAAACCCACCAAACACACACACAAAAAAAAACCCAACAAAAAATGATAGACCATACGACATGATAGGTCATAACAAATTGAAGGACTTTGTTATATCGGTTATGTAGTTTAGACAAGAGAGAAGGGTAAAAAAAACTCCAAGAAAATTAAGACTGCCAAACCCTAAGCAGGTTATAAGTGTACATAAGTAGACAAGAGACCTTAGCAGCACTCACAGAACACTTGCCATCACAGTTGTCAAAAACCTATTAACAATTCATACTACAGTTCCTTAAATGTTTTGAATTCTTTTTTTTTTCTCCTTAAAAAGTGAAACTAAAGTAAATAAACCCCGAAAATGGAGAAGGTTTTTAATATTAAGAGATCTACAATGAACATATTGAACAATGCAGGTAGAGCAGAGCATTCCAGCACTAATTTGGAGGTGTCCAGATTTGTATGGATTTTAATTTGTTCTTTATTCTGGCTGTGCAGTGGTTTGTGTATGGGTTGAGAAACTTATTTCATTACTCTCAATGTCCTCCACTCTCTAATTGACAGCTGTGGCCTGTCAGCAGGTCAGAAAAAGTCAAGCGAGGACTATAAAATTCACAGAACATTTCCATGCCTCGGAACCCTAAGAAATACGAGATAGCATGTATCAACAACATGTAGGAACACAAAGGTCAGATTAGGAAGAATATCTCAGGGTAATTGAGGCTCAGTCAGAAGAACTAAGCTTAGAGAATAATAAAAGGCTGTTTCAAGGTTTCGGTGTTCATATTCTTTTTCCTATAGAATTTATACCCACAATACATTTTCACATGTTTTGCTGTTATAGATTATGATTCAAACTGCAATCATCCTCTTCAATCTATTAATTTAATGGTACAAAACACCCCTGAAAATGTCCTTTTGTGAGAATCCTTTAGAAGTAACCAATTCCGAGAGCTACATCATTGCCTCCTTCTGCAGCTCACCGTTATTTCTACCTGTAGGGCTTCACACAGTACTTAGGCAGGATTTGCATTTCTGACAGCAAAACTATAATGTAATCTCTAACAAGATAATGCTTATAATGCCTATATATGCTGTGGCAGAAGCTGGGTTTAAGGAAGGTTTCATTATTCATCCAGGAGACCTTTTATAGTATTGAGTGATTACTGTAGTGTTTTCAGATCTTTAATGTCTGAAGGGCTGGTTCTACAGACTTTATTGCTGAACGAAGTATCCAATATCAAAAGTGTTTCTATTTTTGCATTGTGGATTCTGACCTTATACAATGAATGAACTCCACTGAAATCAAAGAAGTTTCTTCACACGTGTGTTGATATTGTTGAGATCAGCGTTTTCTCCATTCAACCGCAACCATCATCTTCCTAATTTATCGAACTATTATTCATTAGCTTTCCCTAGATTACCCAAATTAAATCTGTCATTCCCAAGGAATGATCTTTGGGGTCCCTGCCGTACTTTTCCTTTGATTTTTGTTAAAATTAAAACAGAAATAATTTTTAAAAAAAGTTACAAAAAAATCATAGAATCATAGAATGCTTAGAGTGGGAAGGGACCTCAAAGGTCACCTAGTTCCAACCCCCCTGCCCTGAGCAGGGACACCTCCCACTGGGCCAGGTTCCACTGGGCCATTTTTTCAAAAATTATATCAATGCAAGATCCATAATAAGACACATTCATGTATGCCCTAATGGTATTTGATAGGTCTTTCAATTCCCATGAATCAGGATGACTTGAACGATTTTCCAGCTACACATAACAGTCTGTCTGGATGACATTGCTCCTGGAGCCTAGTTCTAGGAGCAGGCTTCTGTACGTGAAAAATTCTCTTTTTGTCTAGTTCATGAAATGAGAATATTGAGAATCACTCAGTTATTAGCAAAAACTTTCCGAAGAGCGTTCAGTTTGTTCATTCATGACTCTTTATAGATGGTGAATGAGTTAAGCAGAGTTTGGTGAAACGTGCTCAACGCCATGTGCTGGAAGTATTTTCACCTGTCAAAAACATGGAAACACCCATGGTACAAATCCATAATGTTCCACTAAATTCAGTGTTTGTTTACAGTGGGGAGGATCTGGTCTTGATGAGAATATAGGATCATGGTGTGTCTATAGGAATTTTCCGTCCAGCTGTAATTGCTACCTCTCAAGATGGCTTTTTCATTTGAATTCTGTGTGTTTCAACTTTGAAATGGTCTTTATTACTGTAAATTTACAGAAATACTTGGTTATCATTTGATACGTTTGCAATTAGGAGTATTTTTATTGTTTAATCAACTTCAGTAAACTTACGAATCCAGTTTCACTTTTGTTCTTCTAAGTAAAACATTGAACTCTGATTGAAGTTTCCACCTCCTAATGTGATGTGCAGTTTTGGACAGAGACGTACTCTTCCTTTTCTTCTCTATCCCTTTTTATGTGTTCATTAAAGCTTTAAGGGATATAATGAAAACATAGTTTGGTACCTACATCTTCCCAGTTCTCATTCACTAAAGGCAGTTTTACTCTTTTGAGTATCTGACATTAAAAGTTTCTGTATTTAAGGGTAAGTATTGCTAAAACCATCTCCATCCTTATGCTACAGTGTTCTTCACTTGACTTGTCCGTATTTCACGGGACTTAAGTGTAAAAGAAATGGTCTTTTTTCAATTTATATTAAGACACCAAATCTGAAAGATCAGACTGTATACAGAACACAACTACCAGCTCTCATTTCCAATACATTTTGATTGAAATGAGAAACCTGGATTCAGTCCTCCTTTCTGATCTACAGCAGAAAGGCAATAGAATTATCTGGAATAATCTGTGATTCTGTGAATACAACTGGTCTCAGAGGGAATGAAAAGGGGAATTTATTCTGTTTTGGTAAAAGAGTTAGGAGCTTATGGCTTATTTTTAACCAAACATTTTTCTTTCATATGGTTCTTCACTTGCAAATTTGTTTCTTTTCTCTTGCCTTGCTTTTCCTAGTCTTTTTTTTTTTTTGCTCTAGAATAGTGCTTATTATCACAGCAGCAAGTTTTCTGTAAAAACTGAAAAGTAATTTACATACATATAATTAATTATTAAAGTAATTGTTTGGTTCATAGTAGAGAGTTCTAGGTAGGACTGTGTAAATATTTGTATCTTAATCAAATATACCCTCAGGTTTGGTGTATTTACCCTCACCTCATGCTTGCAGCAGGTTGACCTAACATAGAAAGCTAATATCCTAAATAAACTGCCTCGTTTCCTAGTCACTTGTGCTTCTTCAACTGCTTCTGTCTGGCCCCAGCCTGCAAACGTCGATGGTTCTGCACTCCAGACTAGCAGCTGGAATAGAAACAGGGAGGCGCTGGGAGACTTTTTTTTCTATGAGTAATTCCCCTATGAAGATTAAGCATGGTAAATGAGGAACAATTCTATTCTTTTCTGACCACTGGGTTTTAAACTGTCGTAGACAAGCCATGAAATGTTCCCTTAACATTCAGCACTAGAGCAAATTCAGAAATAGTCTGGATGACAGTGAGCCAAAGTGCTACTAAGATCCCCTACATCTTGTGAGAATCTCAAAAGTCAAGTCCTCAAAGCTGCTTGGGTGATATAAAAGCCGTGGCTCATTTTTCAAGGTAAGCACCCAGCACTCTCAAATCTTGCAGTGAGTTCCTGAGTGCTTACATTTCTTTATGAGCACTGCTCCTTTAACTCACTTAAATGATTTAGAGAACATCAGTAAACATGGATGCTTCAGAACAGATTCAACACTAAGTCCTTCGTGGTTTACTGTTCTTTAGCTAATTTGGTATTAGTCCTTGATTGGAGTTTCAAGTGCAATTGCAGATAAATATTTGAAGATGCTTTTTCCTACCACATAATATTTAACAAGCAACATATACATTTAGTTTTAAAAGGTAATTACCAGTGATTTTATTTGTGAACCCTAAGTCTGTTATAATTTATATGGTGAACAAGGTTGCCATTCCTATTGGCGTGTTCTGATTAAGAATCATATAATCTGCAACCATGCACTGTGCATGATATACATATTTATTGAAGAAAAATTTGGAATTAGATTCCAGTCTCAGATGTTCTTCCCATGTCTTTTCCTAAGTTCGGGGAATTTAAAGGCTGAAGATTTGCTTTCACCACAGATGAAACTACACAATAGTGATGGAACAGCATAATCAATCAAAGTTATAGAGCAATATATCCAAACTAGTCATCTCACGCTGAGGAGGCATCCAGATGAAATAAAGTTTAGAGCTTCAGTATAAAGTTGCTTTTTCTTTTCTAGAACAGATTTAGCCAAGTGTTACCCTTTGAACATCTGATAAGGTTTTAATGATTAAATTGTTAATTCTGTCATTGTTAATTCTGTAGGTAGGCCTTCAAATATGCAGGAAAACAGCCAAAAACCAGTAGCATAAAAAATAAGAGTTTTGCAAAACTATTAATTGACTGTTGGCAGCACCAGTGAGACAGAGAGGGCAAATGTGTTACAATCGTTTACCAGAGGGAATAAATTGGTGGGAAGTAATGAGGATACAACCTAAAAATAAATCCCTAAAAACATATATGTGAGCCAGGCAGAGAGCGAGGCAGCAGACACACACGTTATGGACAGTAATGTGATTTCTTTTGAGAGGTTAGAATGACAACCCCATAAGGGGTGGTTTGAATGGAGTGTGGCAAAATCAAGTGGACATGCAAAATGTTCTGCTGCAGATGTCACAGTCAATGAGGTGCAGAGGGTTAGGAATTGGAGTGCTATGGAGAGCAAAAATAAATCAGGAGCTGACATGAATTCCAGGGGAGGAAATATAAGATCTGGCAATAGCTTAAATTATTACATTTTTAGAGCTATTACCAAAGAGAATATTGCAATTAAGTTTTAGAATTGCACAGAAATATATAATCATAGGTAGGGTCTCCATGGAAATCTGGTTCTTAATTAACCTGCCCTTATCACTTTGATTTTTGAGCTTGAAGACTTTAAATCCTTTTTATATTATTTTTAGGTCCTAATGTTAACCTTTAACTTTTTTTTTTTAGCACAAGTTATTGTTTGTTCTCTTAAAATATTATATATATTTATATATATATATAAGTTTTAAAACTGACCACATTAAAGGTAAAATTTTTCCAAATTATCCAAAGATAATTATTATATTGACCTAGACTTTCTTTTTCCTGTCGCTTCACAAATAAAAGTAACTTTTTAACTATTTATTCTGATTCAGGAAGGACTGTATTTTTTTATTCACACTTTCCCAACCTAAGAAAATTATTTTCCATTCAACTGCAGTATTATTCTGACTAATAATACCTGTGAGTTTTATAAATAGCCAGATCATGCTGTCTTCTTGAAACTAATGGGGGCATGGTGAAAAATCCCAGTAGCCTCAGCATTGCATATTGGAACTCAGCCATGAAGATATAAATCCTATTCCTAATACTCTTGGGAAGTCCTTGCCTGGGATTTTACAGTTGGGTTAAATGTAGGTAGATGGTGTCCCTTTAAGCGTGTACCCCAAGTTTTCTTTGGAGCTTTTTGTCCTCTATGTAGTAATGGAGTTATGTTTGGAAAAGAATGGAGGGTTAAGAATCGGGCTTTACTTCAGCAAGTTTCTTTGCTTTTGCTTTCTGCAGATACCTTGAGATTTTTATGAACGTGAAATATTACTTTAATTTGTATCTGTGCTGTCCTCTTTCTTTCTAATTTTATCTTTTAAACAAAATATATAGATTTCATTTATTGCTTGTTGCTCAGCTGTCTCTTTAGGCAATAAAAGTTGTGAAAAAATAATATTAGTATTCATTTAAGTAAGATGTGAGCAAGCAGAAATATCTAAATGTAAACTAAAACAAAATATTCAGCTTTTATTACGTTTTTGCTCAGTCTGTTTCTTCTCCCTAAGAGAACTTCACTCTCATCTATTCTTCAAGATTAATTAAAAGAGATAACTTGTTCTTTCTGAGAGAATGCCTGTTCTCGTTCTCTGTATAAGGCTGATGCACCCTTCATTTCTGAAAGTGGACGAAATAAAGGCTCTGGTACCGCTGCCCTGACTGGTTTGCCGACAGCCTCATTTCCTGCAAACTTGCTTGTTGCTTTACGTAAGGATGTATGGGAGCGTGGCATCGGACACGCAGTGGATTTACAATGTCCTTGAGAAGGGAAAATTGTGGCTCTGATGCCAGAACTGTCAACGCTGCCGGGGATTTCATCTGGGATAAATCCTCACTTTCAATTTCCATAACCCCGGGAGTGTTGCGCAGTCTGCAGAGTCGGCGTTACAGAACAGCACAAGGACTAATCACTTTCTCCTCCCTTTCTGACCCCTATCTCAGGTATCTGTAGAAGGTAGTTCAACCTATATACGTTTCCTAGCTGAGAGCCGTGGCATTCCTGACAGTCTTGCTTTCTTGTCTCATTTTCCTATGGCACAGCATAGATTCAAAGACTTGTTTCGGTGTTCTTGTGGATTCTCTCAAAACGTACAGATAATAAATTGCTGTCTGAGATAGTGGGGAACAGAGTGGAACAGACAGGTCATTGTTCCTTATCAGATTAATCTAAACAGTCTTAAAAAATCATACTATTTTTAAAGAATGTAACAACAGAGCAGAATTTAAATAGTCAGTTAGTTCATTTCCAATTCCTAGAATATTCTGATTTCTGAGGTATTTTGATTTCTGAGGTATTTTATGCTTTATGTGGGGATAGTACATTTCAAGTTCAGTGGTGTTGTAATGTAGTAGTCTAGTTCACATAAATTCCTGAGAGTGTAGAAACAAAGGAGAGGGAATGGAGGGATTACACTGATCTCTTGGGAAGATTTATTGCTGCATTCAGTGAAACTGAAAGGCATCTCCTTGCCCAAAAAGTTTGAAAGAAGTCCTTCTTCCACTTCTAATGAAGTTAATGGAAATTTTGCGATTTATTTCCTTTGCAGAAAGATCAAGTTTACTGTTTCTCTTCCATTTTACAACAGATCATAGAAAAAATATGATGGGAGAGATTCCAGGTCTCCTGACTTAGTGGGCTCTTCAAATTAAAAAGTCAGTCCTATGCTATCAATACTGCTGCTAGAAAATGTGTTGAAAATGTTACATGCCTATAAGGTATTGCTTTAAAAATTAAAAAAAAATATATTAAAATTTTAAAAACCCAAACAAATCAGGAATCAAAAAACATTAATCCAACTCCTGACACGGTGAGTGCTGTTGGTTTGTCTATACCTCCTTCAGAAACGTTCGTCTAGCTGGTAGCATGACAAGTGTCAGTGCTTGGAACGTTCAGAAGATTTGATTTATTTTAATTACATGCTGATTAATGGGAGTCTTTTAATATGCTCAATGACACAAGTAGGACGGCAGAGTAACAACTATTGTGTGGTAAAGGAAAGTGCTGAAAGAAAGGTGTTTTTGTGAAAAACTGTTGAACCTGGGGGGAAAAAAAAATAAATAAGGAAAGCTGGCAGGAGAGCCACTTCTAAATAGAAAGTACATTTAGTTCCTATTCATTTGATCAACTTTTTTTTAGGTGAAATGAGCACTGACTGCAGAATGTACAGGGATGACAATGTGTGGGGACATGGGCTGGAAGACGAGTCCTGAAGGTGAGGTTGATAGGAGAGTCACACAAGAGAATCCTAAAGACTTCAGGTTTCCCCTCCCTCCATACTTTTGCCCATTCTTCTGTATGTGCCAGTCGTTCTTCCATGAGTAGTCATGTATATGTGATGAGTTTGCTCTAAATCATTATTTTAAAGTTTAAAATATTAAAGAGGTTTATATGAATATGAATGCAGCTGCCTATTTTGGAGTGACTAGCATTGTCTCGTTCTCCTTTGTGTTGGCTTAGTTAGCTTCCTTAGAAGCCAAATTAATTTTTAAAGAGTCTTGCTGAAGAGGATAGTCCTTTATGCAGGGCAGCACGCTACCTCTGCATGGCCATGTAGTTAGGAATATTAGCAATGTGCATTTAAAAGGATGAACCAGGAACAAAATCTCTGCAGAAATATATTTCCCTTTTATTAGGAAAGACTTCTATAGGCTTAATTATCATGGACAAAAAAGCACAGTTTCCCAGGGAAATACTACCCACTGATATCACAAGAATTCAGCCCTGCTGAAGTGCTAGGAGGTATGTTCTCAGTGTGCTTATAATCGGGTTGTTATCACCATGGTTATGAGATTTAACTGACTGAAAACTGTAGGCATTTGTCTCGTTAATGCCAAATGTTATAGTTTATTTCTGGGAACTGAAAACCCTGGTGCCCAGGGAAACCTGTTCTGTGATAATCTTTGAAAACAAGCCACTTGAGAATAGCCTGCCTGCTTCACGTCAGATGGTTTCACACCTATTTTGTTACTGGTTCTTAGGGGGTTTTGGTTATTAAATAACTTTGTTTTGTGGCATTTTGCCTTGTGAGTTAGCATTCTTTATGAACTGCAGGCCTAGCTCTTACAAAACAAGCATGGCTTATATGAAATCACTTCTGGACTATGCTGGCATCTTAGCATACTCTTTGAATTTACGTTTTACCTTTCCCTCTTCCTGTTTTTGGGTTATCTTTTATTGTACGCTTTCAGACAAAAAACTTTTCAGCTGTTATTCTGGAACTGAATATAGTCACACTTCTCTGCTTGGAAGGTACTTAAAGAAATGCCATTGCCTTTCCAATTTTGTTTCTATTGTTCCTGAAACAGAAAACGTACCAAACAGAATTAATTGGACCTTTTGGTCCAATTTTGGAATGAATTTGGACCAAAGACCAAAATTGGACCAAACAGAATTAATACACTTGGACCTTTTTTTTTTCCCCTCTATAGTCTGATTTGTTACCCAAATCATAGAATCATAGAATGGTTCGTGTTGGAAGGGGACTTAAAGATCATCTATTTCCAACCCCCAATGAGATACCCAAAACTAAAATCCTTGCATTTGATCAGAACATTTGACAGAAATTTGAGGGTCTTATTTATCAGCTACTAAAATTTTTCTTCTGTTTTATAATCTTTGTTGAGTAGGATTTGTACAGAGTACAAAAAACTGTGTGTAACTACATCACTTTGACTTCTGACTAGAAGTGTCATCTATGGAAAGTTGAAGTTGGGATGGTTTTTGTCGGCTTTTGTCTTTTTTTGTTGTGTATTGGGACTATATATTTTGACTTTCTTCTTGCAATGTATTTTGTATGCAGAAGCTAGGAGTACCAGAGCAAAGGAATTGACAGAGGAAGGCTAGGGTACTTGGAAAAGTAGAAGAATGAACAATACAAATCCATAGATTTTAGTGAAAACATAATGTTTGGAAAAGGTCCGTATTTATTGCTCTATTTATAGAGTATTATTTATTATTGTTATTATTAGAACAATATTTTATTGCTTTCCTATACCAATCATCAGTGTCTGAAAGTCATCTCAAAATCTAAGCGCAGTCAGTTTTTTTCATATATATATATCTTTCTTTTGAATCAGTGGATTTATATTTTTCTAATATAATATAAATATAAATAAAGTTTCTAATAAAGAAGGCAAAAAAGCCATTTAATGATGACTTTTCCCCAGTCTGCCTCTTGGCACACCTAAATACACCAAGTGCTATCACTCCCATAATCAAAACAGTGGTATCTCTACCTATGTCTGCACAATCCAAATAAAGAATGAAGATGCATGAACAAAAAGGGACACAGTAATTATAAAACTACGTACTAATCTTCCTTACTTTGTGATTTCAGGAGGCATAAGGATAATAAGAACCGTTAGGAGGAATTGTAAAATTGGCTTTATAACTTCTATATTTCATATAACTTTATGAAGCTGCATTGCCTTATACACAAATAGTTGAAAAGAATAATAATAATAATATACAAAAAAACCCAGCACTAAAATAAATGGATCTTTAAATAAAGGATTGCAGAGATAAATACTGAGCATAATCTTTCAGAACTAGGATAAACCTCGTAACAACATTCAGCCCTCTTGTATTGCCTTCTGGCTTTTTAATCGTATTTAATGCAGGTGACTGTCTTTGTTATTGTATAAACAGATTAAGATTCTGTATATGGACTGGGGGTACTGCACAAAAATGAGATTTTAGAATGGAATTTTATGTCACTTGTTGGGAGAAGGAGAGGACTGGAGGATCACAGGTAAATCAAAATTGCCATTCCAGCCGTGTCCAAGCCAAATCTGATGCCTGTGCAAGCGTCTTTGTGCTGATTCAGGATGATTAAGCAAAAAACATGGTAAATCTGGCCCTGTCCTAAATATTAAAGACTGCCAAGTGTGTGCAGAGAAGAGACATCCTGACTCCGTCTTATCTCCTTGTGCAGCTGGCACTCTGCTAACAGGTTTGGCTGAAGCCAGTTCTGTGTGTCTTCTCCATGGGCCGCTGGCACTGCAAAGGGTCTCCTTCTCCACTCTCAGGAACACTAGTTCGAAGTGACAGAAAGGTGCCAAGAGCCTGGAATAACCTAAGATTTTGTATTTACTTTTCAAAAATGCAAGAGATTTGGGAAAATACGAAATCTCCATGGTTTCAAGAATAGTATGATCCAGTTGCAGCCACCCACACCTGCTGGTGATAGCACAGACTGTAAGGGAGCCAGGCGATCGTAAGCAACATGAACATTCATGGATTATTTTATCAAACCTTCATATTCCTTTCAAAACAGATTGTTAAAATAGCAGGCTTCCTTCTGTTTGTATTAGTTGTCTGTCTGCATGTCGGTCCGAGGCTCGGTGGAGGTGTGTATTTTTGAAATGAGCACCTTGACCCCATAATTTAGGCTTATTCTTCAAGAGATCCAGAGGAAAATAGTCTACCTGAAGTAACAGAAAATAGAAGTGGTTGTACTCAAAACTGAGGCAGATCACTAAATGAGGGTAAATACGGACACAACCTCTGCGATAGTGAAAGGAAGAGAGCTAAGAAGTTCCAGGACTGTGGCTGGGAGCTGTTTGGGTGGGGGTGTGACAGAGGAATTGGTTGTACTTTGGCAGTAAAGGACACTGGGACAATATCCCATGGCTAGCATTTCCTGTTATGGCTCTGTTTGTATTTTTATTCCACTTTTATTGTACTTTTATTCCACTTTCGCTTTCTTCTTTATACCTAGTCTTGGTCTAAAGGAGAAGGAACCACAAACCCATGAATTTTCCACAGCACCCAATCCAGTTAAAAAAAGTGAGATCATGGTATACCCGTCCATCCTAAGGTTTTGGCTTTTTTCCATGATTCCCTACACAAGCAACAAAAAAACCCCAAACCTGAGGTGCTGCCTAGTGCTTCAAAAGCTGCAGTGCTTCACTGGTGAGAAACTACATTAGACCACACACCCCCACCCCCCTTTTATTTTTCAAAGGATAACATTTAAAAAAGAAATTAGCCTTTATAATTATTTTGTTGACACTGAGAATTTTCTATACTATTCCATTGTCATCTCTTTTTTTATTATTTATTAATTTACTTGTGTAAACAACTGCCCGTTGCCAAGCCCAATCTCCAGCTGTTAAGCCAGATTTCTATGAGTTCTCCTTATGGTGATTCTGTTTTGATTGATTTAGCTGTATTTTGATTCTGTGGTCATGGAGTCAGTGATGTCTAGAGTTTTATGTCTAATCTTCTTTTAGGATTTTTTCTGATGAAAAAGATCCCACCGCTACCACCATTATATAAATACAGCTCATAAGATGTTTTCGCATCTGAATCCTGCTGTGTTACACGAGAAAAGTCAAAGTTTTCCATGGCTTCGACAACGAGTTGCCATGTGCACAACTTTCATCAGTGAAAATCGGAGTCATCGTTTTTATGAACCACTTTTATTAAAGCCATTCTAATTCCCATAGCTATGAAGAAATAGTCTTTAGACTGTTGGTCGGCTAACATATTCACAAGGAGTCTGCGCAATGGAAATAGCACTCCCCGAAGGTTGTGGTACTGGTAAAACATTTGCCGTCATACTTTTCATAATTAAGATGAGCTGTTTCACCTTAATTAAGTCTGAAATGTACTGCTGGCTGAATTAAAGGGAAACTTTATGAAACGGGCTTCTGAACTCCTCAGTCTGTTTTGAATAACACAGCAAATGCTTTTCCATTCCCTTACCATCAGGTGACAGAAACGCGGACTGGTCCTCTTGGCTGCAGTAACTATGACAACCTAGATTCTGTCAGCTCTGTTCTGGTTCAGAGCCCTGAAAATAAGATTCAGTTGCAAGGTATGTAGGTGCAATTTCATTAATTTGTTTTGGAACAGGATGGCATTTATCACACTATCTGTTTTTCTTTCTTCCACCTCATAAAAGGTCATTTTCCTAATTTTTTTTTTCTGTGTGCAATAAGTACATTCTAGACAAAGTGAGGGAAATGTCAGTAACTCATGTTGCCTTTGAAATGGAAACAGTTTCTGTGCGCATCAGAAAATAATTTGAATAACGCTGTTAACATTTTACAGCCCTATTTAGCAACCACTTGCACACCTTTTAAACAGCCTGAATTCACAGAGGTTCCACCAAACAGGGAATGACATTTCTGTGCTCAGCCGGCTTTGCACGTACTCAGGAGTAGCTTATGCCTCATGCAGGCGTCCCACTGAAGTGAATGGAGTTACCAGAG
The DNA here is from genome assembly GCA_013396915.1 of Stercorarius parasiticus. Taxonomy (NCBI): domain Eukaryota; kingdom Metazoa; phylum Chordata; class Aves; order Charadriiformes; family Stercorariidae; genus Stercorarius; species Stercorarius parasiticus. Next base: position 247,360 of record VWZL01000601.1, on the reverse strand, counting down.
GACAGGATACAGATTTTCAAAAACCCTAAATAATGAGGAGTCCAAAGGCTCCTCTTGGGAATTTTAAGATAACCTGGAAGGTTAGGCATCTCACTTATTAGGAAAATAATAGTAATTATATATTTAAAAAAAAAGAAAAAAAGAGGGAAAGGGAAAGGGAAAGGGAAAGGGAGGAAGGAATGAAAAAGGCATTCATTTTTTGATAATCCAGTAGATGCATTTCCCAACCTGCATATTAGGTACATAAACATTTTTGAAAAGTCACCTTCTAAGGTGCTTTTTTCAGTTACACCAATGTAACATGACCAATTTAGTATTGCTATGAAAACTGACAAAATTCGCTTTAGTTTATGTACTTCTGTATACCTCTGTGTATATACAACAAGAGAAGAATACCGTTCTTAATTTGTAGTTACAGGTAGCTATACAATTATTTCCAGTTTTTAAAATTTCCCATATTGGCTCATAAATCAGTTGGATATATAGTGTGAAGCTGTTGCTGATTATTAAGAATGGCTGTCAGGGAAAGATTATCCTCTTGTTTAAAACATCCATGTGGGTTTTTTTCCCTTTCCTTTCTCTCTCCCTAGAATAGCTTAAAAGCCATAAAATCATACAGTGATTTCAGAGACAGTATATATTTTTTTTAAAAAGAACTTGTCATTTCCACTGGGATGCAATAAAATGTCTCCAGAAATAATTTGCATGGTTTGTCAGTTAAAATTTGGAAAATAATCTTTGCGTACCTCAGGCAGCGGTTTGACACATGCCATTGTATTGTCATTATGAGAAATATATTTATATCCATAAACTATTTCATACTTACCGTGGAAGAATTGAACAAGACTCCAGTTTGCTCATCTGGGATTTCTTTTCCTTTCACAATTTCAAGGCCTTTCACAAGTATGCAAGTACATTGAAAAGTTTACTCAGGCAACAACAGAGTTTTACAAATTTTGACATGAGGTAGAAGACAGCACAGACAGATCTGGTTTTAGCAATCAATATGACTTTTGACTGGGAAGAGTTATGAAATTACTTTTACAGCTATCATTTTTATGTACCTAAAAATAAGGGATAAATCTCTATGAAATTGTCCGAGTGCCTACATAGAAGAAACCTGCATCACAAATAACCAATCCATATGCTGAGAAATCGCTTCAGCCCCAAATAAGCTCCACTGCTTCCAGAGAGGTTATTCTTGCCACAGAAAATAGCAACAAATAAGAAATAAAAATTTATAATGTACCGTGCTGTGGCTTTTTTGGTTTGGTGATTACTAATGTAGCTAGTTAGTTAAAATGCTTCTGTATAAAATACTCAAATACTCATTCCCATCATTGGGATCATGTAAGCAATGGTCAAAATTTTCAGATGAGTAGGTCTAAATATCTGGTCACAAATATTCTGAATTTCTGATTCACCTGCTCTGTGGTTCTGCTACAGCAATGCGATATGCTTTTGCAAGGCCTCTCATACCATGGCAGGGTAAAGTGTGAAAATACTTTGCAAAAAGATTTGCGACATAGCAGGAATTCTTTGAAACACCACAGGAGATAGACTTTGAACCCTTTCTCCGTGCTAAACATTTAGTAGATTTACGAAAGAATTTTCTTTCTCAAGGTTTTGTAGCCCTACCTATCACATCCAACTGACTGTCCCTTAGCAATTAAATAGCAATGTTATAAGAAATGAAATATTAGATGCATTTTATTTTTCTAAAATTTCCTCCAACTTCATTTTCCTATTCTTCTTAGTTCGTCTCTACGGAATCATGAAGAGATAACTGGAGTTACTTAGACCAGCTATATTTTGTTGTGTCAAAGGCAACATGGAAAACAAATCCAATACAGAATGGAAATGTTTACCTTCACACCTCTTTTTCTGATTATACTGTCTCTTTACTCAGTTTTCAGGGCTGCTTTCCCTTCATCAGCACTCTCCAAATTTGTATTAGCTGCTAGTACCAAGATTATAATTCGGCTGCAAAGCTCTTACTGCCAAGGCTCTTCATTCAGCAATTCTTTTTGAGGAGAAGCTGATGTAATCCTTTCTTCCTGATCCCCCAGAAAGAAATCACACCAGTAAATGCTCTATCTGAGCAGGTTACTGGTTAGTGGAATGGATCTTCCATGCTGAGAGGAAAATGTGAGGAATATAACTGAAATTAATTCTTAAGAAAGGGAATATATGACTTAGTGCAAATGCTAGATAGATGTGTAAATTGTCCTAAAAAGCCACATAGTTTCCTTATTCATAATTCGTTTGTTTGTTACATAGGTTGGGGAAGTTGCTTAGCTCGAGCATTCCTTTGCCTTTAATAACATAAAACTTACTGTGTTTCCTTCAGGTCTTCAGGTCATCCTGCCTGAGTATCTGCAAGAACATTTTGTCCAGGCAGCTCTGAGCTATATTGCCTGCAATTCAGAGGGGGAGTTCATCTGCAAGGACAATGACTGCTGGTGTCAGTGTGGTCCCAAATTCCCAGAATGCAACTGTCCCTACATGGACATTCAAGCCATGGAAGAAAATCTGCTCCGCATAAGTGAGACTTGGAATGCATACAATAGTGAATTTGAAGAATCTGGTGAGATGTTTTATAAAATTTGTGTCTGTTTGGCTGTATCTCACAAAAAGTATTTATACAACAGGCTCCATCTGAATCTCCAGAATGGTTCATACACCTAAAGCTAAACATACTTAAACGCATCCTGGATGTTAGTCTTAATTATTATAAAATTCTGGTAGGAAGTGTTGTCCTCACCTTGTGATGATCAACAGTCTGTGTAATTTCATTAGCATTTAGGCAGCTGTGTTTGAGTATTCATCTACTATACTTTGGGGAGTCCAGAGCTGTAGGGACTTGGTCCCTGTTGGAGCAAGTAGTGTGCGGGTGGATGCAGAAAGCGGAATAAATGAGGAACAAAGTCAGGTTATGCACTTTATATGGGTATTCTGCATTTTTGTTCTGAAATGCAGCTGAAACAGTTGCTTCATTTCACATCCATTTTTCAGTGCTGGGTCAAAGTTTCTCCTGTAGTTCCCCTTTATCCTGTCCCTCCAGCAATACCATGAAGCTGACATGGAGACTGTAGCCAGCCCTTGATTTACCGAGTAGCTAATAGTTCATCCCATCATAGTTGGCAGCTTGCTTCTTTGTATGATTTCTGTTTAAACTGGACCTATCCATATTGTCTCTACAACACGTTTGTGACACATTGGTTTTCTTTAAAGCATTGAGGTTTGTTTCATACATCATTTCACCTGTCCTGATCATCAGAACTTCCAGTCCCATAGAGAATGGGAACCACAGGTAAAATCATCTTCTGAACAGCTGTTTTCAGAACTCACTCACCCAGTGATATCAGTAACAGCTGTCTAGCCAGATGGTGGGAAAAGTAAGGAGAGCTCAGCAGACCAGGGAAAAATCACTGAGAAAAAAAAAAAAGAAATAAGGGAGGTAAGGAAGAAACAGAAAAAAGCAAAAATCACAGTTTTTAATGAGTTGTGTTGGAGAAAGAGTCAGTAAAAGAGAGGAGGAAGAAGACTACTACTACTACTCGGTGTGGGAGAGAAGAAATATCAGTACAATAGTTAATTGTGAACAATACATTGTATACAGTCATTTTTTATATTTGCTGTTTTATTTTTAAAGACTGGTTGAGAATTTCAAAAGATCCTATATCATTTAAAATTTCAGTTGTTGTAACTTTTAGTGAGACCTGCTGCCTAAATCTGAGTCTGTCTGGAAGATCTCAGGCCCCTTTCCCAGCACCATTCTCACTCTTAGCACAAGGACACCAGAACTTATAAGGAGACTTCTCACATCCCACAGACTTCTCTGGTTATAAAAGCATGAATTTATGCTTAATTTTTGAGTATGTAAAAATGCATTTTCCCAATGACTATTTTGACGCCTTTAAGCATTTATGGGTCATGCTATCATTTACTACTTTGCAAACTAGGACAAGCATATTGACTCTACAGAAGGGCACGGGTTTTTAACCATATTTTGTCCTATTTGAATGGAATGTGATATTGTTCAGTGCCTGTAGAATGTCATTTGATGGCACATACTTAACAGCAATTTTAGTAAAGCTGGTATCTGAATCTGTGAAGGATTCTTATAGTAAGCTGTATAGGGGCTTCAAATTACTTACAGTTTGGATAGTTGTCAGCTATAGGTATAGTCCTGTGTTCAGGACTGAGACACGAATATCAGTGGAAAAATGGGTAAGAGTTAAATTCTGTGCTTTTAAAAAAGGCTCTTTAGCTATGCTGTGTGAATCACTGAAATGGCAAATTCATATACATCTGTCAATTAGGCAACTGCTAGTAGGAGTGGTTACTAAAAAATGTGAAATATAGATTATTAACATCATTAAGACGTATGTCACACCCACTCTTTAGCCCTTGAAATATTTAAATCATTTTTAATCTAATAAGTATTCCACATCTCATAGGTAGCTTAGAAAAATCTATGCTTTTAACTTATAAACTGTTTTGCATAAAGGTGCTCATGGAAAGATGAGGTAGGTAACCTTGTATGTGTATGGGTCTGTTGAAAAAAAGTCGGCATGTGAGCTTTTGATAGATAGCTTAGTCATTGCCCGTTCAACCTCCCTGTATAAATCATATATTACCATCTGAGCAGCTCTTCTAGGACTGTCACGCATGGTCTGTAAGGATTTCTAGCCACAGTGATTACTGAGACATATTCTGAAAAATTTAGAGTTTGTGCAACCTTTAAACTAGGAAAAATAGTATTAACAAATATCAGCATGATCTGATTCACGTTAATAGCATCTTCTGAGAACAAAAGTGCCCTTTATCAAACAAAACCTAATGTTTTAAATAGATATTTTATAGCTTTGATGTGGGATATATATTGTTCAGTCTTTGTCTGAATCGGTGGAAGTCAGCTTTTGAGATAAGAGTATGTTGTTTTATTTTAATCAATTTATAATAAAAATAAATTATCTAGAAAAGAGTAGGGTGAAAGAAAGCCAGATTATTTAGTAATTTAGAGTCTGAGTAGACTGCAGAGGAATGAATGAATTCCATTCTTTGACACTATGAACTCCAGATTCAAGTAAAGTCAAATACGAGTGTATTAGTATTAATTTCTAACTTTTCTGCCTTCCAAACCCTTCCTTACTTTACATATAACAAAATAGTCCACTGAATCCAGAAGCAAATGTTGTCCCCTAATACAGACCTGTAAAACTTAGTAGGTTCACTTGAGGTCATGGGCATTATCTATGGATAGAATTTAGCCTAGAAAGGAAAAGGAAAATATTCTATTTAAGATTGTTTGTTTACTGTCAGTGTTATCTCTCCTTCTGTCTGTTTAAGATAAAACAAGTGAGGAATAGGTTTTTTTAAAGAAAAAAATGATGGTTCTTCAGTGCCTAAATCCCGTTTTAACTCAATGGGTAGCTAAATTTAGTTTGTGTCTTTGAAACTCTCCATCTGAATTTCTAGAAATAAAGAAAAGGGGAAAAAAAACATCAGGACTGTTTTCTTTACAGCCTACTGCTCTCTTCCAAATTAGGCAATTTACATCGTTATTTTACCTTTTAAATCATGAGATGTGAAAGAAAAGTATGTGTACGTAGTTAAAAGTCAAAGTTCCTGAACACTACGATTACAGCTGCAAAAAGGCAGTAATTTAGCATGACCACTCTATGCATACATGTAGAACTGCAATGAGCAATCACGTTAGATGAATGGAATGTTGGGTGAAATGAAAGCATGTACCACATCAGGAGCCTCATGAAGTTCAGCAAGGAGAAGTCCTGCACCTGGGGAGTCTTGCATCAGGCACGAGGATATGCTGGGGACCATCTGGCTGGAATGCAGCATGGCAGAAAAGGACCTAGGGGTCCTGGTGGACACTAGGGTGTCCGTGAGCCGGTGATGTGCCCTTGCAGCAAAAGCGGCTGATGGTGTCCTGGGCTGCATTAGGAGTGCTGCCAGCAGGTCGAGTGAGAGGATCTGTCCCTTCTCCTCAGCACTGGTGAGGCCACACCTGGAGTACTCTGTCCAGGCCTGGGCTCCTCAGTACAAGAGACACATAAACATATTGGAGAGAGTCCTCGAAGACAATGAAGGGTCTGGAGCATCTCTCTTATGTGAAAGGCCGAGAGAGCTGGGACTTTTCAGCCTGGAGAAGAGAAGGCTCAGGGGATCTTAACAATAAATACCTGAAGGGAGGGTGTGAAGAAGATGGAACCAGGCTCTTTTCAGTGGCATCCAGTGACAGGACCAGAGGCAATGGACACAAACTGAAACACAGGAGATTCCCTCTGAACATCGGGAAATGCTTTTTCACTGTGAGGGTGACTGAGCACTGGCACAGTTTGCCCAGAGAGGTTGTGGAGTCTTCCTCCTTGGAGATATTCAAAGGCTGTCTGGCCATGGTCCTGGGCAACTGGGTCTAGGTGGCCCTGCTTGAGCAGGGGTTTGCACCAGGAGTCCTTTCCCACCTCAACCATTCTGTTAGTCTGTGATCAAAGCATTTTCACATAGGAGGACTCTGGTCTGCAATTTGGGTTTGCTGGTTGTGACAATTCTCTGTGATTATTGTAGATTAGATGACCAAACATATTCCAGTTTAGAATATGTCATTCATCGTTATGTGCAGCTTTCATTTCATTCAGGCTCTTCTGGCACCTTTTAACTACGCGAATCTCATTTCGGAGGACGTGGAGCAGTATATTATTTATCTCTCAGTGAATTTGGCTGCCTTTTTCATCTCTCTAGCTGCCCTCCAGCAATACATACTTGATCACTATTAGCTCAATGAGCTGCATATAACCTCTTAATACCAGGGTATGTACTAAGTTCTCAAAGAAATTACAAGAGCTACTTTAAATTGTTTACTCAGAACCATCTGCTTATTCTTTATCATATCTTGTGGCCTCCAGACTCAGCTACTACCCTTGCAAATGAGCAGCTGTTTCTTTATCAAAATTCCCTACTAAAACTGTTCAACCTTTATTAACAAATTTAATTAGTTTCTTGAGGCTTTTGGCTGAATTAATGTGTAAGCAAAATTCTGTCTGAGAACATCGTTCCAAGAAGCTATGTTCTTATCATCTAACACATGGCCTAAAAATATCACCTCTAATGGAATCAAGCAGTGTTTCATTTACCCTTTCTTAATGTGCATGAAACTAGCCTTTCACAGGAATACGTAGCCTAAAAGGACAGCTAGATAATCTGGTTGACCTGCTGTCATCACAAGCCACTAAGTTTCATTGAGATTCCGCCTCCATTGGAGACCACCTATGTTAGTTAGATTAAAGCACTGCAATCTTCACTAGTACGCTCGTAGCCTGCCCCACCATTTTGATGCATTGTTCTTTTAATATTGCCAATTTTCCTGTACTCCTTCTGCCCCTAATGCTAGGAGCATGTACTTGTCCACCTCCTCCTCCTACCTCATCATCTCAGTAAACTTTATCTTTCCATTTCAGGAAAAAGCTTTAAACTAAGCACTCAAGTGTTAGTTAGTTTCCCACAGTGAAGAGCATCAAAAGATTCCTTGAAAAAATTCTCAAATTTTGGAAGTATGGAGGACTTGCATAGCTTATCGTTACAGCAGCATTGAAGATGGTGTTAGTGAATATGTTGTCTTGTTATGCATCATTTTGGAAGTTTTTGGGACTCTTTTGGCAAGACTCATGTACAAAGAAGCAAATTCTAACACACAGCTCTGTCAATAACTGAATGACAATTTAGCATTTTACAGAGATTATGACCCATTGCTCTAAAACATGTAAAACAAATATGACCATAAAAACATCCATAGGCTCTAGATTCTGACAGCAAGGGTAAGAATATGATCATGCATTGTCTGTACCATAATTCTGGTGTGGTTGGCTGCTGGGTGCCTTTGGTAATCCGCCTACTTCATTTAAACAATTTAAATAACATCAATTTTCTTTTAAGGAGTCTGCTCAATGACATCTAAAAGAAATTTGTAGCCGTCCATGTTGCAACTTAATTTCATTTTTCTAAATTAAAAAGGTTGTTAAAATAAAGATATGGGTGATAAGGTTGCTCAAACAATAGAAGATGGCAAAAGTGCATTTTCATAATTTCTTTTTTTATTGCTAGCATTTATGAGACCTCCTGGAAACATGAAAGTAAAATCTTCCATCCGAGCATTTATTTTCACATAGCTGACATGCAATGGCAGCTTTCCTTGCATATTTCCCAAGTGCCGAGCAGATGATTTTTTGGTGGGGTTTTTTTTTTTTCCCCCTTGAAGACACCAAAATCTCTTTTGGAATATTTCCTTGAAAGGCATGGGATAAGGAGATGGGCAACAAATACTATGAGGTATATTTTCAAAGTAACTTTGAAATGAAAAACTTACTCTTTCAAACAATGTCCTGGTTTGAGGTAAGACAGAACCAATTTTCTGTTTTGTAATTTTACTTTTTAGCTGGGCCTCATAGTTTAAATACAAAATACTGTGGAAGAAAATAGCACGCCTACAACAAATTGGACAGAAATTTTACTGCCACAGTCCAGCTTAAAAGTGATTCAGTGAAGCACTGAACTATGTGCTTATTTTAATCATTTGTAGTCCATTAACTTGATAGATCTGACTTACGTGCTTAAATTTTCAGCATCAGCTTAAATAGATCAGAGCCAGAGACATCTAGGACCTTGAAGAACTTGGCCCACTGAAAACAAAACTGTTTATGCTGCCAGGCATGTGGCTTCACAGGTGTAATTAAATATCAAAAGTCACCCTGTAAATATTTTGACTTCTATCCTTCTACATCTTTAAAAGACAAACTTCTCAAAATATGGAGTTTCATTTTTTCAATCACTTCTGTATCTGCTTTATAGAGATATTTCAAAAGGTAAATTTCAGTATCACAGAAAGTGTAAGTGGTGTAAGTACAGCCAAAGTGAATTGATATTAACTTTCTCATTAATATCTGCTGAAACTATTTTTCATTGTGCATCCATCCTCCGTCATTGCTTGAATTGCAAAGTACTAGCTGAAGTGAATTGCTGTGGCATGCTATTTCTTCTTAAATCTCCGGATTCACTGGATTTGGATTTCATGTCTAATGTATTTCATAATTCCTTAATAACGCCGGGATTTCTTGCTATTGAGCATTCGTTACCCTTTACATGTACTGACTTAAAATTATCTGAAAAAATCCAGGGTTTTGAAAGGTTCACCTAAAACTTAGATCTGAATCCTCAGTTAATGTATAGCACTATATGGAAAGTTATGTTTTCTTGTTTGCATCAGCACAGATTGCGTTTGAGACTTTAGAGTCCTGCTTCCTCAGTTCAATTATATTTTTCCATTTTTTTATAGCAGTTGAATTAATGATGTTCCCAAAATCCCTTGAATAAAAGGATTGAATTTAAAAGTTTGAAGAAAGCAGGTTCTAATAGAGGAGGTGATAAGCTTATTATTGAATTAAATATCAGCAATACTGAAGATGAGGAAGTTCAGGCATCCCATTCTTTTCTGGGGGGTAGAATTTGCATCGTATATAATTACTTTTATGTATAATGTACAGAAAGTAATAGGAGAGATCATCTCCACCATTCCTTAATCTTCAGTGAGATTTAGAGAATTATCCATTTAATAGAGTCATGAATTTATATCTCCATCTTCAAAATTGCAAAGTGTCATGGTAGCGGAAACCCTCCATATTTTGATGATATGGTTTCAGAACTGTCTCCCTTCTCCTTCAGTTCATATTTTCCCATATGAAATATAAGCATACTGTAAAATGCCAAATTGGAAACAAGAAAGGCTTTTTCCACTAAGCACACCTACGTCCCAGATCGGCAAATCTGTTTTATTAAAACCAAGCACAACAGAAGCCCAAAGCTGGTCCTGGAAAAAATGAATAATTAATGTTCTCTCACTCTTGGAGTTAATCAAGTTAATCTAGACCTTAATCAATTGAAACTCATATGCGAACTGGCCAATATTTTTACTGTTGAATGCTACTGAAAGACAGAATATGTTTCAATTCACCGTTTGCATTTCGGGATTGGTGGTGGTCTTGCTGTATATATATCTGAGTTATCTGAGTCACCACTTCTTAAAAGATTGGCTAAACATTTGCAGTCACACTACATGTCTTTATAAAATGGCACTGTGTGCTGGCTCCAGGCTTCCAAACTATTCTGCTGTTTCTTGTGAAGGATGAAGATCCCTATTCTCACAGTGAAGGTGGTTTCCAATACCTAGGCTGCAAAACATGGTAAAATACAGTAAAATCAAGACTGGAAATTACAATTGGCACCGACAGGGGAGAATTCTTAACACCTTCTGCTAGCCTTATGAATCTGCTACACATGGGCAGCGTTGCCTTTATGATTATTGAGGCCGTAAAGAAGCTGTAAAGGAGGAATTCTAAGATTGTTCCAAAGTCAGAGACTGGATATGACAGTCACACACTCAGTTAGTACATACATCCATAGGAAATGATTGTATTTGATCTCAAAATCTACACAAATCTCTTAGTATTTCTCAAGAAAGAAAAATTTACAGTCATGATTCTTGCACGTAGAGACTCTTTGATGCTGAGCACATAGTAATATATCTGCTGAGTTTTTTCTTTCAGTCAGTTTGCGTAACAATTAAAAAATAGCAGATGTAGCCAGAGTAATCTGCTAAAAAAAAATTTATGCTTAAATAAAGCAGACACGAAACCAGTCAGATAAACAAAATGTAACTTTAACTTAGATTTAAATAGATTAAATTTAAAATTAAAATACAAATAAATTAAATAATGTAAATAAATTTAAATATATTGTCCAGGGCTGAAGACAGAAATCTGAGACATCTGGTTGACAGACTGCATTATGATGAGAGCCAATGGCAAATCCAAATCTTCAAGATCAAATGTGAATCACCGTGTAAAAAAACATGGGGGGAAGAGGTTTGCATCATCAGATACAAGCTTTTTCATAATTGCATACGCTGTTGTCAGCTGAAGTTCTGGAATCATCTTAATTATGAATTATATTAATATCTCCCAGCAGTGCATTAAGGAATGCAGCCACTGTCCCTCATGTGGTTCATTCTTTCTCCTCCTCTCTATCAGGCAAGTATTTTAAAATATTGCTGTAATTATAGCGTGTCAGGTTCTTTCTGATGGATGGCTCCAACAAAACTACAGCAAGTGTGCATTTAGTCTGTGATGTTTAATCTTAATAATTCCTCTATTTAGTCAGAAAAACCTAATATAACTTTGTTTGCCATCCCAATAAGTCACAGATTTTTGCTATTCCTCTGGTGCGAATTATATCTAAAAAAAATGCTTTAGCAAAAGTGGGCACCATGGGATTCCTTTTTATTGCCTCTCACTGTCTTCAAATCAAAGTCACCTAGCTGACACGTAAAAAGGTAATTTTTCCCAGCTGCTAAGCCTACAGATTGACTATATCGTGTAGACATCAGCCTGGGTTCTAGCCTTCTCCCTGGTTACCAGCAGTAATGACAACCCGAAGAACCTAAACGATGCCCTCAATAACTCTTGTGTAAACTACGGTGATGTTGTTTTAAAAATTTTCCGACTGCCTTTTAATCACTAGGTAAAAATTGCCTTGATGTTTGTAGGGTTCCCTGTGATCCTTCTAGTACAGGAAAAAAAAAAAAAAGAAGAAACTGCATTCTAAGATAGACTTTTTAAAACATAGTTAAGCTAACAAATGTCTTATTTACACCTGTTGCTAATCACTAAAAGTCTGTAGAAGGGCAGAAGGCAACTGCAGGTTTAATTTGGAAATGTCATTTTAAACATAGATGTTGCTGTATGTCTACTCTGATCGAAGAAACTTGCAATTACAACAAAATCAAAGTGTCTAGACTGACTTTCAGACTCTATGTGGAGATTCCAAGTCTTAAATAACATTGCAAGATGACTAGGTTTGATTTGGCATCACAGATAGGCTGTAAATTTAGAGTCTCACTGCCATTTGCAGTGAAGACAGTTTCCACTAGAAGTTCTCTCTTACCACAGCCCAGTGACATATTACTGCTTTTCCAGTTACTCTGTTTCAATTCAAATGCATGTGGCATAAGCTTTAAAATGAAATCTGGAGATAAATCTGAATACTGGAGGATTTCTTCCAATTCATAAAATCATCAAATTTAGCCTTGCTCTCTAATAAAGCTTTGTTTTCATTGACTCAGAAGGATGAGAGAACGTGCCCGTCAAAGGGCCCTTGCAAACCCATCATAGGCGGAACACACCAGACATGATTGCACAGGTCATTCAGGTAGCACCGTCTGTCTCTCCGTTGACCAGAAAAGACCGATTGCGATGCAAAGTGAGTCTTATTTGAAATCTTAATTGAAAGACTCCTTGTGAAAAGTCTGAACAGACTCACTGGCAGTTGAAGGTGCTTTTTAATCACTGAGATTAAAGACTTCAATCAATACGGTTCAAACTATTTGCCCCTGAGCAGTAGAGCCGTGGTTTTCTTTAAAACAGTGCTTACAGCTTCAGGCGCAAGGCCAAGAAAACTTAGCCCCCTGAGTTCTTAATATAATTATTGTTTTCTCTATTATCTTGCAAGGGTGTTAATTTGCCTCCCAGTAATTAACTTCCCTATGTGGTTGTCAGGAAGTTTAATCAATAGCATGAACAGATACACCAACTGTCATCCCTTCTGTGACCAATACTCCCCTCCCCACCTCTCCCACCCCTGTGGAGGTGTCACTCTTCTAATAAAATGACAGGTGGGATTTGCATAATTTCTTCAGAGAGTCAGTGTCTAAATTGTTCATCTCCTACCCCAAAAATGAAGGTACAGCCTATCAGGTCCCATCAATATAATTACCTCTGTTCCAAAACTAAAAGCATTGTGTGACTCCTCCTAAAGCAGCACCTGGCAAATCAACTTATTAAAGTTTTACACGGCATTGCATTGTCAGACACTTTAAACATTGCAATGACATTGTAATAAGAGGAGGAGCAGAAGGCTTGATCTAATATAATTCTACTTATGTCCACCCTGTACAGGACATAATGTAATTCCCTTCAAAGCTAGTGACAAAATTCTTGGTGGAATTCCAATCTGCCTTGGCAGCTTTGGACTTTCTTTATTAAGAGGGATGTCACTCTGTGGCCTCTCTTTTCTTCTAGGGCAGCATTGTCTGTTCTGATTCATAGCTTCTTAAATCTTCTCTTGTAACAGCTTAACACTGGTTATTTACTTCGATATGTTTTCCAAGAACACTTTTCAGTTTCACTCATTTCTTCCCTGAACTATCCTTCTGTAATCCATTACATGTTTATTTACCTTACTGTTTTCAAACTGCAGGAGTTTCCAGCATGACCAAGAACAAGTAAGGTAACTTCGAGGGTGACATAAGTTATTTCTAATTCTACCCATAAGAATTATGTCCTATGCATTATGTGCATTTATAGTGCCATAGGAAGATAATAGCTAGCATTAGATAGGAATTGGAGCATCCGTGCTGCAGGAATACTTGTAAACCATGTTGAAAAGATCTAAGTGTTTACAAAAAAATTCATAATAGCCCATAAAGAAATTTTTGAGAGATTTTTCTTGGAAGCTTACAAGAAATTCCAAGGGGCATCCACTTAAAGGGTAGTGATATGAACATTTTTGAAAGAGTAATGAACCAAAATCACACCCAAAAGAAAAACTGACAGGATGAAGGGAATGTCCTTCAAATGTTGGGATTTACAAAGGCAGCTGTTGCAGTCTGGCTTTTTGGTTTGTGAAAAGTGAACTTGCTGTCAAGGTCATGTTTAGACTGAGAATAAGAAACAGGTCATTTCTTGATTGTAAGAAATGCGAGTCCATTTGGCTTGCAGCAGAGCCTAGGGAATGTTGTTACCTCCTGCCTAGTGAAACTCCAGAATTAATCCAAGATTTGCAAGATGGTATTCCATCTTTACTACCAATTTTGACTCTGCAATTTTTTCTTCTTTATCTGGACACCAAGAGAGTCCCAAGGCTCGCAAGGGGAGGATCTGGGGTTTGCTGTTCCTGTAATAGGTTGACGTTACTTGTGTTAACTGTATATATATAACATATAAATATATACGTGCATATTTATATTAGCATATGTAACATACATGTAAAATCAGTTGTATTGTAATATTTGCATAAGGTTCCTCAGAAACTATATATTGATGAACAATCAGAAGATATCCTTTCCCCACCAATTCCACATTCACCTGTGCTGATACTTAGCCCTGTTCTTTCCTCCTTAGAGGAGCTAGCCCTGCAGGATTCCTCACTTACAAAAAAGAAAGCCAACAGAAAAAAAAAACCCACAAACCTACCCCACTGCAAGAATCATACAAATCTGCTTCCCCTGAGGCTTACAAAGCAGCTAGATTGTACCAGTTCAAATAGCCTGTGCAATATTGTGTTGAGTTTCTTTCGTCCTTCGCGTGCAGTCCATCTCTTCCAGAGCACATACATTTCCTTCCTTCTCTTTGTCCTTCAGAAAGTTTAAAGGAGAGTTCATTTGCTTTGTAGAAACAAATGTTTTAATTATAGGGAGAGATGAATGATTTAATGTAGATGGGTGCAGGATGGGGGGAGAGGGGAGAAAAATTCATCTTTGCTATCTTTTCTGTGAAGAAACAGGGTTGTTTCAAGCTGCAGTCTTATGCTTCCTTGAATTGGATTATTTTCAAACATGTATTTCTTGGAACACAGCTGCTACTTCTTTGACAAATTAAGTACGGCATCATGAACAACTCAAATCCATTGCAACATAAAAGCAAATATGTGTTCATCTTAGTACTTTGTTTTCTCCAGGCTTTTGAATCATGGTGGGATATTTAAAAAAACATATATATTTTTAAAATCTCTTTATTGATACCTACACAATATTGAGGCAGCATTTTATTGAACAGCAATCAAATCCAACCATTTGAAATGTAGGTCCTATTGCTTTTTGTTCTCTCAGACCACTGGTTTTGTGGTTTGAGGTTCCATACAGCTGACATTGGTATTTGACTTGCTGGCATATTTATTGCCCTGATTACAATTAAAAGTATTGTTATGGGAAAGGAATGATAATGCCACGGTCACGTTGTTAGAGTAGGTTTTTCACATACAGTGCAGTTATGCAGTGTGACAAACTGTTGGGGATTATGAGATCTTTCCTACCAGAACTCTTGCACCTCTCGCTAACTGCAGCTACCAAGGAGGATGCAGTTGCCTGGAGCCATAAGCAAATTTATTATTATTATTTGTAATAGATGGCAACAATTAAATTTGGGGTCTGTTGTGCTAACTCTCCTATAAAGATAAAATAAGAGACAGGCTCTTCTCTGAAGAACTTGCAGTCTAAGCAGAACAGATAGTTGAAGTGTAGCAGCGATAAAGATTTATCTACAGAATATTACAAAATATTGAGGCAGCATTTTTTTAAAAAAAAACAGGAATAATCTTTCAATAATTGCAAAATGATGCTTTTTTGATGGAATATAGTAAAGTGCTTTGACCTTCATTTTGAAATGATTATTCATTTTGTCATTTCTTACTTTATAACTTTTAAGTTATAATACGAAATTAAAGGTTGATATAAAAATGTAAAATTTTTCTGTCAAGGTGAAGTATTTTGGCTGATTCACAGCAAAGTAAAACAAGAAAAGTTTGCAGTGTTCCTTTTAGAAGATTTCAGAGAAATTAGAAACGTTTGGGGAATTTTAGAGAATTTCAAAGGATTTAGGTTGCATTCTAATTTTGGAATGCTAAAAATCCTTTCACAAAATGGATTTTCTATGCTTCACACAGTTCTACTTAAGAGCTGCCTTTGTTGTGAAATGAATTGCTTTAGCGGCTTTCCTTAGCTTTTGTGTGAAATTAATTGGTGGTCTTCGTTCTATCTTCTAACCTGTAACAAAAATAAAGCGGTATTTATATTAAATAGTAGGCTTATTTACAGCATCAGCAGATAAGGTCAGCACTGAAATGGGCACAGAGGTTAAGCAAATTGGCAGAGCAGGGTTGGATGGCTTGCTTCGCTGCTGTGCCCCGTCTTTTCTATAGGTAAATAGATGGCTGGAGTCACTAGAGATATTTCCTTAGTGTTTTTATATGAAAGCTTTTGGTCGGAATATTTCTTGTTGGCTCTGACTGTTGCTCATTTTCCTTATGCAATACTATCTGTTTATTTTGGCTTGCTATTAGAATGCATTGTGCCAAAGGAGGGCTGGAGTCATACTAAAACCAGGTGTAGACAAATGATTAGCATGGAGAAGGAGACAGGTTATTTTGAAAAACCTCACACCCCAACTGAACTAAAACTGCAGCTAAAATTTCTCATTTAATGTAAAGTTTCAAGTTCCTAAAGTAGTTTTTCCTCTGACAGGCAGGAATCGGGAGAGGCATTATTACAGGCACCTACCTTTGGAACACGTTCTCTTGAATTGCTCCTCAGAGGGAGAATAGCATTCCCTCTGCAAAGCACTGGGGAAGATGAAAATCAGAGGTAGGATCTTCACAGAGACCCTGCAGTGCCAAGCGTCTGAACCTTCAGCAGCACATGATGGGCAAACAGAGCCTGTACTCCATCGCAAGGCAAAAGCAGACTGTAAAGATGGGGAACAGGATACTTGTGACTTCTGGCACCAGGAAGAGAGCTCCTTTTCCACCTGTAGATCTGTGACCGCAGAACAGGTTCACTGTCCTTGGCAGCCATCAGAGCCAGCCAAGCCTGACACAGATGCATGCACTAAAAAGCAGCGTTTGAAGATGGAGGTCCTCCTCTGCCAACCTGACCTACTTTCTGGGGAGGTTTTAAGGGGACTTTGGTCTGGGAAGTTGAGGAGAGACTATTTCACTCATCTTAGACTATTATCCCTTGCTGCCAGAGGAGAGCTGGAGCGTATCAGGAGTGACTACATGGCTCAGGCCCACGTGGTGTGTTCTTGTTCCTACTAAGTAAACGGTCAATCTTTCTTAGGAATACATAGTGCAGGGTGACAGTAACAACTAATGATAAAACAGGGCAAATGGAAATCCACCTCCAGTAAGCCTACTCAAATGCACTCGACCTGTGAAACGGGTAGAATGAACCAGAACTCTGCATGAGGTCACAAAGGTGCAACACTGTTAGGACAGCAGAGACAGCGTGGGACAGCTTGCCTGACTGGATACAAGTTCATCAGGAAAGACAGGCCGTGATGATGAGGAGGGTAGTTGCCCTCTATGTTAAAGAGTAGCTTGGATGTATGAAACACTGCTGTGGGATGGACAACAGGGATGAGAACTTGTGGGTCAGGGTCAGATGAGAGGCCAGCAAGGGTGACATTGAGGTGAGGGTGTATTACGGACCACCGTGTCAAAATGAGGAAGTGGATGAAGTCTTCCTTAAGCAACTCAGGGATCACACCTGGATCACAGACCCTGCTTCTTGTTGGGAACTTAAGCTGTCTGACATCTGCTGAAAAGCCAACACGGTGGGACATAAGCAGTCAAGGAGATTTTTGGAGGGTGTCAAGAATAACATCTTGATACAAATACTGGATGGATCAACAGGAGTCACACAGAGCTGGACTGGCTATTCCCTAAGAAGGAAATGCTGTTTGTGCATGGAATAATCAATGGCAACCTTGGCTGTAGAGGACACGAAATAGTGGTGTCGAGGATCTGGAAAGGAGTGGGTAAGGAGAGCCGCAGAATGTAGATCTGGGCTTCACAGAAGCAGTCTTCACCGAATTCTGGGAACTGGCAGGTGATATTCCCTCTGAGGCAGTCTGAAGACAAAGGAGCTCTGGAAAGCTGGCCAGGTTTTAAGGACAGCATCCTCCAAGCATAAGAACTCTCCATCCTGACAACCAGGAAAATACGTAGATATACTGAGGAATCAACTTTGCTAAACAGGGAATATAGGATAGAGCTCCGAAGCAAAAAGACAACATACAAGAGGTGCAAACAGGGACAGGCTACCAAGGGAAAATTCAGAAACATCCATCCAGATCATTGTGTCTTAACTTGAATACCAGAATGTTGTGGGAGACAGAGAGTAGGGTTAGTAGGTCACGTATCCTACCTGAAGACCAGTGTCAAGTGGAATACAGCAAGGGTCTATTCCAGGAATTGCTCTGTTTACATTCTTTAGCAATGACCTGGAGGAAGCAAAGAAGTGCATTCTCATCAAGTTTGCATACGATACCAATTTGAGGGAGGGGAACGGGAACCAGGTGATATACTCAAGAACAGGGCTGCTGTCCAGGGGCACCTGGACAGGCTGGTGGAATGGGACAACAGTGACCTGATGAAGTTCAGCAAGGACAAATGCAAAGCCCTGCCCTGGGCAGGCAAAGCCCCAGCTGCGATCCAAGCTGTACCTACCTGATGAGGAGCAGTTCCGCAAGAAGGAAAGTTTGTGGAGCCTGTTGGCAGTGAGTGGAGGGGAGCACATAGTGGCCTGACAACACCAAGTGCAGCAGCATCCTGGGTGGTATGAACAGGGGCATGACCAGGAGATCAAGGAGGGGATTAGCCTCAGTACTTGTTAAACCACATTCGTATACTGCATCCAGTTTTGGGTTTCACAGTACAGGAAAAGCGTTGGCAGACTGGAGCGTGGTCAGTGATGTCCCCAGAGCTGTTGGGGGTGGAGCACCTGTCCTGGGAGGAGAGGCCATGGGAGGAAGCCTTGCTTGGTCATCCTTGGGCATGGAGACTTCGGGGGACTCAAAGCAGCCACCTTATCTGCAGGGAGGGGAATTGAGAAGATAGAGCCAGGCTCTGTATGGTGAGATGCAACAGGCATAAACTGAAACAAGAGAATTTCAGACTGGAGATACAGAGAAACTTTTTCTCCATGAGGGCAGTTGAGTCTTGGTTACCCAGAGAGGTTTTGTTGTCTCCATCCACAGCAGTTTTCAAGACCTGAAAGGACCAAACCTTGAGCAACCTGGTCTAACATCAGAGGTGACCTACTTGGAGCAAGAGGCTGAACTAGAGACCACCCAAGGTCACATCAAGCCTGAATTAACATCTCATCCTATCATTATGGTTTAAGAAGGGAGACAGCTCCCCAAAGTAGTAGTGGTCTATAAAGAGTAGTGGTCATTTGCAAGTAATTCTCATTCTAAGAATGAGAAAAGATGAAATACAATGTAGAACATGAATTCACTTCAGCTAATTTTGAAATTGTACAAAACGCTCTCATTTGAACTAGCATGTCAGACTACGTAATTTTTTGTTCAAAAATATATTATCACACTCTTACTTGTTAAGTCGATTTTTGTCAATTTGCCTTAAGCCCACGGTAACATTTTGTTAGAGCCAAAGCAGAACGGTTTTTACATGAGGCATTATACACTTCTAGACTGTGATGGCAGAATTTTAATGCCTTTAGAGCAAGTTAAGGAGCTTGTTAGAAAAAGAGGACGTATGTACAAATGACAGGTGCATAGATTTTACAGCCAATGCTGAAGTGTCACAAATGCTGTCAATCAAACTAATGAACGTACACAATTTTATTCACTACAAAGTTTGTCAAAGATTTTTTATTGTTATTCTTAGATAAATAAGGGAGAAAAATGTTTCATTAGAGCATCATTTAGAGAAATGACAAAACAGAACATTTGAATTGCTGTCTAACGGTAGATTTTGACATGATAATATGATGTAAAAAGGAGTTTCCTCCTACAGACGTACTTACACTGAGCTTTCTTAAATGGAAAACTGCTACAGTCCAAATTCTTATTCATTTTAGAAAATACATAGGCTATATATAAGCCTATTGTCAATAGTATGTTTCAGTCAATAAAGGATTCTTCTGGCCAGGCAAAATACTTTTTCAGTTATTGTCAGGCTGCTTTTGCTCAGAAAATATAATTGCTTTTTCCATATGTGAATATTGGTAAAGAAATTTAAATTAAGTTTACATTAAACTATTTAATCCACAATTAGGGTTGTATATTTACTGAAACATTATGTTGTAATTTCCAATACTAAAAGTTTTGATTAAATGATTTCATTTTAGGTGAAAGGGCTCATCAGAATATGACATTAAATTAAATGACACAACTTGATGGAACACCAGCTCCTCAGAAACAGCCATTTCTAGAAATTGAGAGAAGGTGGCTGAAATTTCTTGGAAATTTACTTTGTTGCGAAACAATTTCTTTCTTAACATATCACCAAATGCAGGTTATTTTCACTGTGTTTTGCTTTACATTCTCCTAAACTGCATGTAGATTTTCCCCTCGCTTAATTTCTTCACATGTACACATTTGCTGTCATTCATTTCAGCCATAATACAGACCTAACAGAAAAAAGAAAAAAAAAAAAAGAAAAAAGAACGATGTGTATTTTTTTTTCTTTGTTAGAAATCCATGTCAAATTTTAATTTACGTATTTACCAGGGACTCAGGAATTTTGCTCTTCCATAAAGTACATTACTGAGACCTCCCTAGCACAAGCAATGGCTTAAAGGAGTTACTGTTTTATCCTCTTGTCCTGTGCCTTTACACAGTGTGTGTCTTGGGCTGCGAGGAAGAAATTTCTTTTAACACCCATAGTCTGGAAATAATCTCTGTTACACTGTTTGTGGAAACAGTGGCTATATAATTTCAAAGAAAATTTTAGGAATGGCAGTTTGAAACCTCATTCATGGACTTGCTCTGTTTAATCTAAGGAAAATAGGAGAAGAAAGTGCAGTGATATTATGCGGCATGTCAGTGTTGTCAGCATTACATTGCACAGTCAGATGTTAGCCTGTGTTCGCATTATTAACCTGGTGTTCTGAATCCCCAAGCTGGTATAAATCTGTTGACTTCCAAGATGCTTCCAAAGATCCTCCAAAAGGGATCTTGGGAAACAAGCTAACACAAGACATTTTCATAGCCTGGAAAAGTTCCAAAAAACACTCAGATGAAAAAAACAGAAACGTGCCGTGGTCTTGTAGTTGTGATAAACTTGTACAGATCTTGTAATTCAAAATATCAGGGAGATCCAAAATATTCATAGCAGAGAAATCAGGGGTCCTGTACTCATCCAATACAGAGCAGGCACCCTTTTTCCTTGTAGCAGAGCACTGTGAAATCCTTTGATGAAGCTTACTGCATTCTCCTGGCCTTCGCTAGCTCTGTATGCAGAATGTTAATCATTGTATTCAGCATTGAGCCCTGCTCTGGTACTGAATAGCACTGAGAATCCAAGTTACAAGTTAAGTAGCTCTAGGTATTGCTTACAGCCTAAATCTGTCTCATATTCATCTGATTTCAGCAATAATGTTTGCTCCCATTGTGATATTTTTCATTTATTCTTTGCCGCTGAAATACGGTATGCCATTTCAACCTCTAGACACCGTTATTGCAAGGAAGATTTACCTTGCAGAAAGGGAGAAGTGAAAAACAGACATGACCAGCCATAAAATTAAAGTTAAATAAACTTGTTTGATCAACTACTGCATATAATGTTTTACATTCCCCCCATTATTTGCAATTAGATAAGAATATGAAAAAATGGTATTGCGTGTGCTAGCATGTGAAAATAAATGAGGAAGTGCTGGGATCATACCATATGTGATATCAAATATCGTGGTTTAAAAGCATCGATTTCCATGGCCCCCAGGACTGTAACACTGGCTGTTAATCCTCAGGAAAGGCTGGTACAATGTGTTGATTAGGGTGTAATAGTTTAATCATCTCTCAGTGATAGGAGTTCATGTTGTAGTTTCACAGATCATGAAATGTGTCTGTTTAAGATATGAGCACATTATCTTTTCTTCTCTTTTTTTTTTTTTTTTTTTCCAGAAGGCACTATGTAATCATGCTCGTTTTATCTCTGTCTCTCTTTTACCTGCATCATGGTGCTCATTAGTATGATCATACAGGGCACAGGGATAGTCAAAGATAATTTTATTGCAGGCAGAAAAAGAGGCATTTTCTTATTGGAAATGCTTTTGCATTGCAAGTTAACGAGTGTAACCCCTCCTTATCACTTCTAAACACTGCATCCGATTAGTTGTTAGCTGTAGAGCTTATTGGCATTGTGCAAAGGACAGCAAATTGACAATGTTTCTTAAATAAGTTATTACAGCAATATGAAAACTGAAAAGGCATCTTCTGAGTATATTCCCTCCTCGGGGATTTGGGTTTATTTTTGGTTTCGTGAAACTGAGTTTAAGTAGATATACCAGGGTCTCAGAAGAACAGAAGGGAAATGAGAAGTTAGGAATTAAAAAAGGGTAGGAGGAATGTGGCTTTTGGCTCGGATCCTCCCTAGGTGTATTAGTGCACTCCTCTGAAGTCAGGAGGGCTCAGCTTAATTCATTTGTACCCAGGGACAGCAGAGGGGAGGCGGGGTTGTCCTCAAGGGGACAGTAGTGGACAAGGGGACAACTAATACCCAAAGAGGCAGGCATAAGGAGAGAATGAATAACACATTGCCAAGGACCTCCCCGGTGAATTATTAAAACCACTTTATTAAATATAAAATCATCACCTTTGCCCCTTGCCTCTCATTTTTTACCTTCCAGAAGACCTTTCAACGCCTTTTGTCTTCTGATGAATCTTCATCCATCACAGCAAATACGATGCCAGAATAGGGCTGTTCGATTTCATCATGGCCCTGTGTCCCTCAGGGTGTGAACAAGGGTCACTCTAGCTCATTTAGAAAAGATCTTTCTTCTCCACCAGTAAAAAAGAAAATATTTTTGCCTTCTTTGTATAAAAATGTTTTTAAAAAAGCTAAAGTAAAGCTAAAGTTAAAAACTAAAAGACTTATGAACAATGATGGAAATGGAGTGTTGTTTTTTGTAAGCAGACCTTTTCCCTAATCAACCCTCTGCCACAATCAGCCTAAAACTACAGCAATGTTAAATACTATCATTAACTCTAGTTTTTAGCAGGAAGCTGCTTCAGTCGGTTGTATCATTGCATTCGCATAGTCTGTTGAAGCACAGACTACCCAAAAGAAGCACCTGGCTGGGGGAAAGCCAAACTGTAGGATAAGTGACTTCACTGCAGGAACAAGCTGAAAGAAAAAATGGATTGTGGAGGGTGAGAGGATAGCAGCAGGCAGGAGGGCAGGCAGGAAAATGTACTGATGTATGGAAACAAGAAAGAAAGAATAAACATGTGCATTCAAGTATGCTACTCATTTTCTCATTTTCCCCCCAGTAATTAGAGCCCTTTTAAATGGAATTTTAAGTTCAAAATTTGTAAATCAACTCGTAAATTATCCTACTTATGCAAATAGGCTCACTGATTAATAAAATTCTGTTAATAAGATTCAGGCTATATATCTTGTGAGGACTGAGCTACCAGAACAAATCACACAGCATAGGATGTTCACAGTAACAGTGATACTGTGATTTAAGAACTCCTTTTTGCCACTCTGGAGGTGGGGACATGAGTCAATAAGAAGTTCTGGGGGACGTGTTTTTAAGTGTCTAAGTATCGTAAAATGCTTTGAAAGGCTCCCTTTCAATTCTAACTACTTTCAAAAGCCTGATCCTTAATGGCTTGTCTGAGGCGGAATAACACATCTAAAAGATAGCTGGCCTCTAACAGCACATTTGCTTGCATTTCCTAAGTATCGGAATATACTCCTTTTAAGACAGTTTCCTATCTTTTCTGATGAGTCAATATACATTTATCTTCAAATGTGTATTTACTTTCAGATCCTACATTTGAAGGCAAGAAACTCTGATTCTTATTTAATCTTCGTATTATCCAGGTTGAGAAATAAGACAGTGCTTGTATTTGTTTTAACATCAATTCAAAAACTATCTAAATATTGAATTTTGCTGGTTTTATTACCCCTAAAAGTGTAGTTACCTTTCTACTTTGAAAGAGTCAGGATGTTCAATTCTAAAATTGCAAAAGTTCAAGTTTAAAAAAATTAGAAGTTCAAGAAAAATAAAATTAGAATTAATTTTTGCTGCAACAATAGCCATAATGACATAATTAAAGAGGTGTTGGTTTGTTTTTTTTTTCAGATGAATTCAAATTATTTATGAAAAGGCTGCCCATGAATTATTTCCTGAACACATCTACTGTAATGCATTTGTGGACAATGGATTCTAATTTTCAACGTCGCTACGAGCAACTAGAAAACAGCATGAAGCAACTCTTCCTCAAGGCACAGAAAACTGTTCACAAGCTCTTTGGCCTTAGTAAGAGATGCCATAAACAGCCACTCATCCGCATGCCAAAGCAGAGGTAAGAAAGCTTATGACAACCTGAGAAACTCAAGCTGCTATCTTGACACTAAAATCTCCTTAAGGGGTCTCCTTAAGATGTGGGAATGTGTGCAGCATGTAATCCATGCACAGTATACAATCTTTATACTTGTAGGAGTTGAACAATCCTAGCTTTCAGTATTGCTCTGTTCGTGTTTTCCTAAGTATAATGGGAAAGGTCAAAAGAAAACCTGATTTTCATATGACTATGTATTATGTGAGGCAACTTAAAAATAACAGGAGTGTACAGATTCATCCCAGTTTGGTCTGCCTCTTTTACAGAACCATATTTTCAGTGGAACTTGGCCAAATGTAATAGTGCCGAATGATTGTATACCGAATACTGAATACCTGTTCTGAAGCAAGGACAGCTATTTTAAGAACTTTCCAGGTCATTATACAGTATATACTACATACTATCGATTTCTTGTCTCATTTGTCAGATATGAATTAGATTTGAAAGGATGTCCAAGGAAAGAAAATGGAAGTGTTTTAGTCCTTTGTAGAAACAGAGAGATCCTGAAAGCTAGTAGTCAAATCTGTATTAATATAAAGCGGTTAAAGCTGATTGCTGATGGAAAATTGCTTTATTGAAATTAGTGGAATGACACCAGCGTAAATCTGAAATGAATGAGCTTTTACGGACATTATTCTTCTAAGCGCAAACATCGTGGGACTAGTACAGTGAATTTTAAAGAAAAGTGGTTTAGGCTCAGTGTTCCAGAACTGCCAGGGGTAGTTTACTCTGCCCTGCTTTCAGCTCTCCTGTTGCAAGCTGAGGCTCCAGCAATTTCTCTTTGCCTTTTGGTGGCACTTAGCCAACCCTTCTGCTTGTTCTTTCAGGAGACAGCTGATGCGGCTCTTGTGCCCCCCTTTTCCAGATACTGTGCTTTGCTTTGTGATCTGCTAGTTAAAACAAAAAAATGGTTTTTTCACTTGTGGGGTCATTTCATAATTAGAAAACACCCCACTAACAAAGGTTATACAGTCACTGCAGTGCTTTAACATCATCTCCTGTGTTTCTTGGGGATGACCTGAGTAAGCATTCTGCCAAAGAGATGGTTCAACATGAAAGAATTCAGCAGGAACCCAGAGCTTTTTAAAAAAAAAAACAACCAAGAAACAAAATCCAGTCTCACTTTTATTTTTCCCCCAACCAAAATTTAAAATAGTCAGGTCTTCCAAAATAACCATTATAGGGTTTTGAGGTAACCTTTGGTTGCCATCAGTAATGGCACTGATAGAGTACTGGTGAACTGAGGCCAGTTGAAATGATTGATCAAAACACACCTTTCTTGTTATATGAGGGATAGTTTGGGTTTCTTTTTTTCAAATGCAGAACTTGTGACTTCACAATTTATTTGTTAGTAATGAATTTTACCAGCAACGAGTTTGCCTGTTTTACAGGGAGCTGTACTAAACTTTCACAACAGTTTGATTTTGCAATGCATCTCTGACTTAGGAATACCGTAATTTATGTTTAAGATAGTTAGGTCCCATTTTAGTGAATGCCCTAAATTTTTTTCTGGTCAGTTCAGAGGGAGATCGGACATATGATAACATGATGATGATCAATAGATGACTCAAAGATCAGTGCTAAAGGCAGGTTTGGGAATACTTAGCCAGTGGGATGCATTTGCTAAAAGACAACATTTTCAAAGGCTGGATTCCATCTGACTATCTGGGAAAATTGCCTTCTGACATCAAGGCTTTTATGGGTGATAAAAAGAACTTTAAAGGGAGAAGTGAGGGGAAAAGGTCAAAAGAAACTGGTTTAATTTCCAAACCTGATTCAAAAAAAAAGTCTGATAGACCAAGATACAGGAATGGATAAAGGAGTATCAGTGGTGAAAAGACAGATAGTGAGGAGAAAGAAAACATAGGTATTGATAGAATAGTATTCAGGTACTTCTCATGATGAGAATATACCTAATCCAAACGAGGTACTGAATTTTTCGCTACAGAGCGGCTAACAGGTAAGCACGCAAATGAATAGCAGGTAATGCAATGGAGAATGAATACCCAAGTAAAGCAATGGACAAGTATGAATTATTGCTCAGGCTGTAAAAACAGACATTTCAGCAGAAAGTGAGTGGAATAAAAGAACCGAAACCAAGTATTTAAATTCCTTGTGTTTAAGGGAAGACAGAAATAAAAGTAAAAATCACAGCTTCATGTGCCAGTGATATTCCAGGCTCCAAAGAAACAAGAAGGGGTAACTGGAACAAACTGTAACCCTTTCCAAAGGCCTTCCAAAGAACTCCTTCAGGTTAGTGTTTGGGCTCTACTATTGATAGTTAAGGGTAAATTTTATTATGGAAAGAGAAATTAGACAGAGTTAATGGAGATATAAATACTATTTTAAATTGTGTTTTATGGGCACCAGTCTTTTCAGATACAGATTAAAGAGCCAATGCTTCAGTTTTTAATCAAGGTCATGATACTGGCAGTGAGTAAAACAAAGTAACTCTGCTAATGTTTAATTTTACTCTGTATTTCACAAGTCAATAGAAGATACATACAAAAGATTTTTAAAGGAATATGTCAAAAATGAGACCAGGTTTTCTCTTTCATGAAGCTGGGAGGCATGTCCTAGAAGTTTAATGTAATTCATGGAAACTTTCTATGAGACTGAGTTTTATGGGGATTTATCTATGTAGTCTGCCAGAAATTGTTTTGTCACACTTGAAGGAGCTCCTACATACGGTCAAGGTTATAATTCATTACTGAAAATACCTGTCTCTTTTCTGTAGCCTCAAAATTTTGTTACTGAACATGAAACAAATTGTTGCTTGATTGTTTTTAAATGGGATTCAATTAATCAGACAGACAGAATTGCTTGCAACTTTTTCCATATTTCCTGAAGAACCAGGCCACTCAATAATCTTAAAACTAAATTAAATTTATATTTTAATTTTCTAATCCTTGAACCAAAATACCATGGAATACTCTCCTAACGTCATTGTTCGTAGCAGAAGAGAGTCAATTAACTTGCAAGTTAAAGAAACTACAGTCCCGCATCTCCTTTTTGAACAGAGTTTATATTCTTCAGCTAGAATAATGTATAAACAGTTTTCTTTCAGCCTGCACTAAGCATCAGAACAATGTCTTATTTACTGCAACACTTTGGTAGACACTGGGGATAGGAAGAGGATTACTATTTTTGTTTTATTCTGTTCATTGCAAATCTTTTCAGGTTCCAGATGTTCTTCACAGATTTTAAGCTTTCTTTCATTAACATGAAACATATCATTGTTCCTTGCCTGAAAATCAAATCATGCCAAGATACATCAGAAGTCCATAGATTTCCATTATAAGCTGTTATGGCACTGCTGAGTGTAACTTTTAAAATTCACCTGAATTAATCAATACACTTTCTGTAATCAGTGAAGTATTTACCGCTTGTCTGAATTCAAAGGAGAATACCAACTGAAAATTCAAACCCAACAATTAGCACAGAAATTGCTATGTAGATAATCTGTTCCCATGTTGTATATAGGGATAGAATTATAAAACATTCAATTTCAAGAGGTAAAGAGAAAAACAAGATTTAAAAAAATGCAGTCTGAAAGGGAAACTTGACATTCTGTGGATTAATGCTACTAGATGAGCTACTGCCTCCATGAATTTGAGGCTCTGCTGCTTCAAAAGGCCCAAGTGATGATTACTATTATGTTCTCATTGCATTGACACATCAGCCTCAAAACCTTGCAGTATCATATGCTCATTCATTGTGTTTGCTTGGCCGGAGTCCACTGCATGCAGCAATTGTTATTCCACTAGATGGCCAGCTCTTGCTGCTGTTTTTCTACAGGCAAGTTGTTGAAACACCACTAGTGGCACAATATGTTTTGCTTTGCAGGAATCAGTAGGTGTTGTAAAATGTGTATAGGAGGGTTGTTGAAACTATGCTAGAAGCACAATACATTTTGCTTTGTAGGAATCAAGATGAGGTGTAAAACCGTATGTCTTCCCTAAGCTCGTCATGCGTATTTCTGTATTAGGACCATGAAGTGTAAGGAACAATTGTTAATCTTTGGAAGCATTTTGCATACGGTACCTGTGGTCTAGTATATCTGCTCTGAGAAAAGGACTGATGTAGTCATTAAATTAGTCCAAGCCCTGTTACAGGCAGCAAAGGACTTCCTCGCAGCTTAGGCTGAGCATTGTGACTCACACCTGCACTGAAAGATGAGATCTGTGCCTGCCTAATTTTCAAAGACAAAATAAGTGGAGGGAATAAAGAAATACCTATTTCACTCAATGGGAAGGGGTAAAGCAGCAGGCAAAGTTGTGGTTTTACCTCTGTCGCTGTGTTATGGGGAGGGAAAGTTGGTTTCTGTTTTGGTTAACGCAACAGTAAGACTTCTTTTCCAATGTAATGGCTATATGCTGCGAAGCTGAAAATCGCAGGAACAAAACGCCTGATCCTACCCATGAATTACAGTGAAAATTGCCAGTGAATTGTCAGTGAAACGCCTGATGTGAACCAGAGCTGAGGGTAAGCAGGCACTTGTGTCCACCCAAATTATGGAACCAAACTAAGAAAACTGGAATATCTATGCTTAAAAGCATAAAAGAAATGGAAACACTGTTGGCAGAGAAGACGACTCTTCACTTTCCCAAATATTTTTCAATAAGAATGGCAGTGATTTCCTGTGGTTGGATTTAATATCCAAACACTACTGAAAGGCATTGAAGGCGGAGAAAAACTTTTATTTCTTCCTTCAGAAGTGCCATTTTAGCACTTGATTTCATTCTTTTCAATGATGTCATTCAAATTAGTTCCTTGGCTGGTGTTATCCATTTGAGTGAATGCACTCAGTACAGTATATTCCTATATGTACAGACCTTATTTGTATGCAGTTTAAATCACTCAGTAATGAAAAAGCATCACTTGAGGCCAAATTTAACTAGCACAATTTGTGATTTAATAAAGACATAAACAAAAATATTAAAAGGAGAAACATAATGTAAATACAGCAATAAGCCATCGGAAAAAAATTGCATCTTCCTTGGCATAATAACAAAATGGAAATCTGCTGCAACAAAGCGCAACTGAAGATGATGAGCAACTCCAGTAAATAAGAATTTTAATTTTAAAAGACCAAGGTACAACACATGCACACAAAACTATGTAATTTTGAATAAAATGTCAGTATTTGAATTTTTGAAAGGACTGGGTGCTTAATATTACCATGTAATTTACAGTGAAGATGTTGGTTATACCAACAGTCTAGGCAGTTTTTTAAAGAATCTTATTCTGGTAGTGCAAGCTGGCAAATATAGACAGAACTACTTAATAAATTTTAAAAAAAAAGTTAATTAACATATAAAAATCCTTATTTCTGGAAGAAACCCCATTCTCAGCAGCATTATGTTTGAAGCATGTCCTTATCTTCATAAAGGATTTTTTTTTAAGACACATACTCTGAAGCTAATGTAGACTTAGGAGGAGTTCATCACCAGAGGCAGTGAATGGCTGCATCAAACAGAAGAGCTACAGAAAGAATTCTGGGTTTGGTTTTTTTTTCAGAAAAAGAATTTATTCTGTACTTTCCCACAGAATGCACCACAGGCAGCGGTAAAAGGAGGAAGAGCCATGAATTTGCATTTTCTAATTTTTCTCTTCTTTTTGAGTCTCACAGAGCAAAAAATTCTCATACCCTAGGAGCACAACAGGGCCTGAATACTATAAAAACACTTCAGAGAAGGGACTTGTATCTTAGTCTTCTCTTCAGTCCATATGAAGAAAAAAAGATTGAAGATATCTGACTTTTTTCTAGTATTTATAACACAGTCCATCAAAATACTGAGGCCTTCAAACCTGTTTTCTTTCAGAATGCTTCAGAATGAAATACACATGAAAAAAGATAGTGTAGATTAATCCCGTGCCCTCAGGATGTTACACAGGATTAGTTTCTTACATCTCAAAGTTGGTTATCAGCTACTTTGGATTGCTTTGCTGTAAGTATAATTAATTCATGGGCATAAAATCACTAAGGAATAAAGTCTTCCACCAAGGAAGCCACAAAGTTCAATACATGGAAGTTTCACACAGAGATTTTTCTTTTCAAAGTAAATTCGTGGCACTGGATGCAAAGGAAAAAAATCTAATTATACATCACTTAGCAGACTGCTAGAATGAAGGTGAACAGTCAGTCTAGGTGAAAATTGTGTTATGAAAAGATAGTGTAAGACAGCAAAAGCACAGCTGAATGGACTGGGTCTAATGTATCTTATGCTTCTGAACAAGAGATGCTAAAGAAGTAACATTCTGTCTGGTTTTAGAACATCTTCTCCTTTTAATAGAGTACAACGGATCAGAGAGGTTTCTAAATAAAAATAATTCCAAGAAAGAACAAAGAAAAATGTACTTGGATTACACATCTTTTTATAATATAAAAAATAACCAGATTTTTTTTTATCTGCTTCAAATAAGATATTGCATGTGGGAGTTAAAAATGGATTTGCAAGTTTCAATGTAAAAGGGTGCTTCTCCAGTGGAAACTTTTATTTGATCTAACATACCAGGTGCACAGCTGAAAGTTGTGTGCCATAGAAAAGGAAGGTGATAAGATGAAAGTACCTGAGCTAAAATGAAGGTCAGTTTGGCAGTAGTTGCTTTACTAAACCAAATAATAAGTCTTCATCTTTTCTCAAAGGAAATAAAAAGATCCACTTTGAGGTGATACCTTTAATTGGATTGGGGATTAGAGCTGTTTAAAACTAATGTGACAGACATAAAAATACGATATATGGGCCTGCAAATAATTGGTCTGATAACAATGACAAGTTAAGACAAACTCTTGTGTATATGCTTGTTTTCACACATATTTTAATAACTGTATATACATAGGGACAGACTGTTTTTATCATCTGTCCTTGTAATACGTTTTCTCTCAAGGAGATTTGGTTTTCTAATGTTGCAGCACTTCATTACATACCCATAGAGGCTCTTCTTGATCACACGCTATACATGAAAATTTTTCCAGCGTCTCCACAACTCCACTTTTGATTTTTTTTTTGATGAATAGCAACATTAGAATGAAGTCATTTCACCACAGCATAAAGCGCTGTGAAAATAGTAGACAGGTTATATTAATGTCACAGAGCAGGAGTATGCCTGCTTCCATGCTCTGGGAATACCATCCGTGCAATATGTGGAAAGAAGTCACATCTCTCTCTCATGCCAATGTTTTGTTCTTTTAAAGTGAGGAGTACTTACCAGTGCCGCTGTACCCTGATAGTAGTGCTTCAGCAATATTTTACATTTTGTCACATGATGCAAAATGTTAAAATAAGAAAATCGGCTTAGCAATGATCATCTAACATGAAAGGAGTTATGTGCCCCTCTACTCTGCTCTGGTGAGACCCCACCTGAGTACTGCATCCAGCTCTGGAACCCTCAGCACAAGAAGGACATGGACCTGTTGGAACGGGTCCAGCGAAGGGCCACGAGGATGATCAGAGGGCTGGAGCCCCTCTGCTATGAGGACAGGCTGAGAGAGTTGGGGTTGTTCAGCCTGGAGAAGAGAAGGCTTCGGGGAGACCTTATAGTGTCCTTCCAGTATCTGCAGGGGGCCTAAAAAAGAGCTGGAGAGTGAATTTTTGCAAGGCCATATAGTGATAGCACAAAGGGTAACAGTTTCAAACTGAAAGAGGGGAGATTTAGATTAGACATTAGGAAAAAATTCTTTCCTGTGAGGATGGTGACACACTGGCCCAGGTTGCCCAGAGAAGCTGTGGCTGTCCCATCCCTGGAGGTGTTCAAGGCCAGGCTGGATGGGGCTTTGAGCAGCCTGGTCTAGTGGGAGGTGTCCCTGCCCAGGGCAGGGGGGGTGGAACTAGATGATCTTTAAGGTCCTTTCCAACCCTAACCATTCTGTGATTCTGTGATACCAATATACTATTATATGATAAGGAATTAATATAATATTGCATGATGTTCTATTACACCTTGTTCTGAGACTTGCAATACCAAGATATGATTACTGAATCACTCACCACTCTTACAGTACTGTTGCACTGGCAAGTAGTCTATACTTTACACCTCAAAGGTGATGGTATTCCAAAGTGCAGCAGCAGCAGACGACTCAAGGAAATAGTTTCACTCAAGAAGAATGATTACTTTAGTGTCCATCTGTTTCTTGTGGGCTCTCTTCTAAGAGAGTGATAGGAATGGAAATTCTTTGGAAGACTAATTTCCTCTATACCTTCCAGTTCTGAGAAGTGGAAAGTTGGGCTCAATTTCCCCTTCTCCCTTATGAAACAGTATCTAGAGTATCCATTTTGTTCAGATTTGCTAACACTCATTCCAGTACAAATTGCCTCTGTCCCTTCCACCTACCCAAACCCCTTGTTGTTTCCAACTCAAATGTCAAAACTTCCTCTTTTTTCCCAGGCAAATTTTGTAATGCAATTGGTGCTATCAGTACCGGAGCCTGAAAATTTGAAGACAGTAAAACACAGGCAGCTTACAATAGCATTTTATTTTATAGACATGTGGTATTAAAGAAGAAAAGCTCATATTAAGA
The DNA here is from genome assembly GCA_013396915.1 of Stercorarius parasiticus. Taxonomy (NCBI): domain Eukaryota; kingdom Metazoa; phylum Chordata; class Aves; order Charadriiformes; family Stercorariidae; genus Stercorarius; species Stercorarius parasiticus. Next base: position 214,621 of record VWZL01000601.1, on the reverse strand, counting down.
AAAAGCTGCTGCAGGATTTTGGCTATAAAGATACGGTATTCAGCACATTTATTTCCCAATGTAGACCTACAATAGTAAGGGACTTGCTTTTGGCCTTTTGGTTTTTACTGTGACCAAACTGCTGTAAAGGACTTTCCCTCAGGCCAGATTTAAAGATATCTTAATTGTGCATCCACATGAATCACTTGTAGAAACAACATCAGAGCCAACACTGTGGTGACTCACAAGGCTTGCAAGCCTACACTTTAAAATGATTACTTGATATGTGGGTAGATCCTGGCACACGTTTCTGGGCTTGGCAGCTTATGTTTGCTCCTAGCCTGATGGCCATCTGTCTTTGTAGCCATGACATGTGATGTAATAGCCATGATCCTCTCTAGGTAGCAGCCCCCCACCTTCAAGGTTCATGATAATGTACACCACAAATACAGCCAGAGGTCAGGCAAGGACACCAGCATGAGAGATTGGATCTTGGAGCACCCTGGGCTTCGGACTATCCCCGAGTCCACAAAGTTGCCGTATCTTCCAGATTCCACCTGTAAAATAAGAGCAGCCTTGAACATTGCTTTATTTGTTCCAAAAGAGTATAAAATGTACCATAAGGACACATCTTTTATCATCTGTGAGTTATTAAGACAGAAGAAAAATTAGAAAGAATGATATTCAGTCTCCAGGATCAGGCTTCCTCTGCGGAGTCACCAATGTCCCTCTGTCTGTGCCCACCATAGTGCAAGAGGGCTGACAATAGGCTGATAATATCACGTCTCCCTGGCTCTCTTTTATCTATTGTATTTCTTTCGAGTGATACACCGACTGACTCTCACCATGTGTTTGTACAGCAAATGTCACAGTGGGGCCCCGGTCTCAGCTCAGGCTGGGATGAATTGTGGTAGCATAAATGCTTTTCTGGTCTATGCTATTTAAAGTAAAAATACGTCTCCTTTGCAGGAAGGTGGTATTAATATAAAGCACAAGAATGCTTCGACGCGAGTGCAGATTAAAAGGGAAGATGAAGGTTGGACTTGTGGGGGGTGGAGGGATATTGCCATGTTTATCCATATTTCAGGCAAATCCTTTCATCCTTCTGATGCTTCATTTTGTCAAAGAGGTCTCTGCTTGTCAGGTCACGTCCATCAGCACTCTGGAAACAAGCTTTTCAGGCTCTGAATCAGAAAAACTTCTCTAATCAAACAGGTCAAAGAACCGTGAGATATGCATTGACATAGAAATGGACCCATACAAGAATCTTGATATTTCTCATCTGTGTTGTCATATGCATTTTACTCTGTTAACTCACTCAGAAGGAGAGATACCAGCTCTCCAAGGGGACATCAAATACCAGACTTAACTTCAGGGCTGTGCCTCAGGTCATCTTAGCTAAAGGCTATTATAGCTAAGGCATGTAATAGCCTTGACTTTAGATAAATTTGAAGACTGGATGGTTCCTGTCCTGCAGATGGTGGGTTTTCAAGCTTGTGATTTTTAAAAATGCTTTGAAAAGCACTGCAAGCCTGCATCTGAATTGTTTGTATTGTCTCATGTTCCTTTTTAAAAAAAAAAAATCCTTTGCTTCCACCATGCAGAATGCACCAATCCCATTGTGTCTTAAGTGCTTCCAAATGTCATAATTCTGGGAACAAGTTTCCTATCTGGCCAATATGTGCAGATACGATCATGAAAAGATGTATTCAAAGTTTGATATAGCTGTTTCATACTGTGTCATTCTCCCATTTGCAACACAAAGAAAGAAATAACTCTAATATATCAGCTCCCAGGTAATTCAAAGTTGGTTGTTCTTTCTTATTTACAATCTATTATGTCTTTTATAAACCAAAAATACGTTAATTTTTGGCGTAATATGTTCTCTATATTTTCTTATATGCTCTTGATAAGAGAAAAATAAATGAATAGAAAGAATATGGTGCATATTGAAGGGTAAAGGGTAGGAAGACATTTAATTTTTCTGAAATTGAACTGCTAGATAAGAATTCAGTTTGTGCATAGTTGCTATGAATACTGAAAAATTAAAAATTTCAATTACTTCCATACTGGTATCTTATGCATGTAGCCATATACAGATTGGTAAAGAAAATGTGCAGTTCATTTAGTCCAAAAAATAGCAAGTAGCAAGCTCAACATCTCTACTGGCAGTGATGGCGTGACATAAGCTAGAAATTGTCCTTGCCCACTCCCCTTGTCTTTCTCTCTTCTTGCCAGAGGTGCCAGGCAGAGAGCGCAGAAGCATCCAGCCCTCTGATGTGCTCCCAGAGAGAGGGGATCAGTAGCAGGCCCAAGCTCGCACTGTCTTGCCAACACATCTCAGTTTTCACTGGCAGGGATCGTAGCTGGAGGGTGTGAAAGCAAGTTCATGATAAATAGTGAACTCCATAGTGTTTTATTCCTTGGCTTCTTGGCTGAGACCAATGGCAGGGGCACCAGCTGTGGTGGTGACGTCTGCTTTGTGGACAGATGTCACCCAGGAAAAGCTTTGTTATTGAGGTGTTCATCTCATCTTTGGTGTTGTCAGAACATTTACATTCCCAACAGATTTCTTAGAAACTTAATGTAGCTCGAGGGCTGCACTCGGAGATCCCAGCTAACACTAGCTCCAGAGGTTTCAGTTCAGCTCATGTCTGGTATGCGGCAATATCTTTCACTTATTGAAACCCATATATGATAAGTGTAAAATGAAGGACTTATGTATTGCAAGGAGCAGAAGCAATAAAAGTTGTTGGCACTCCAGACAGAAGGTGACACTTGCTAATTTTCTAATGTAGTTTTATTTTATTATCTTTAATGACTGACTTCTCTCAATTGTCAAGATATTAAGGTAAGGAGGTGACCCAAACCAAACGACACTAGAACCTTCTCTGAATTCTACCTAGAATCACCTTTTCATTGCTTGCTTTTCAATACTAAATGAAAACTCAAGAAATGATGAAAATAAATGCAATCTCTGCAGAGAGTGAAGCGTTTTTCCCCATTGTGAAGCTGCTGCCATATCTACCATAAAATTTATTTTCTCCAGGTTTTAGTTAAAAAAAAAAATTAAGTTTTTTATTTTTAATTTTGTTTTGATTATCTGGCTTTCTGGTTGTTCAGATTCTTAGATAAGAATTTGTTCTTAGATAGTTCTTGTTCTACCCATATGACAGGAATGACTTCAATATGCATTCAAACCTCTCCTCGCTACATAAAAGTGCAGCAAATATCAGGATTTTTTGCATCAATTAAAATTAATGTATAAGTCTTTGTATTAAAAAAGAAATTTTGAAAGAAATTAACTTTTCGAAATGCATACCCTTCTAAAAAATAGCAGTTAGAAATCTTTCTTAACATTGCTTAGACTGTGTTCATTATAGTTCCTAGGACTCTCCTTCCTTATTTTAAACAGTGGCATTTCCAATAGAATCTGAAATCAGGGTCATTATCTTAAAATTTTATTAGTTTTTATTATTTTTAACCTTCGAAATTTAAGAAACTTCTGGCTGATAGTTAAGAAGTTAAGTCCTAAAAAATTCTTCAGTTGACCTTAGAAGAACCCAAAGGCACCATGCCCTTGAAAATGTGCATATATTATTCTACACATTTTTGGACAAAGTTTCCTTAACTTTGGAAAAAAATGGGAACAATAACTGATGATTTTTTTAATGTAAGCTGAAAGCTTACCATCTGTGTAGATTGCTTCATCAGTGTATTATCTGCAGCAAGCGCTACTGGGTTAGATAATTCCTGGAGTGATGGCTAAGATACAGTATAAATATAAATGAGATTGTTGGCAAATATGTCCAAGGTGCGAGCAAGGTGCTGTGAAATGGAGAGATAAGCTGCTGACTGTGTTGTCCCTAATGTTTCCCTACAAAACTCCAGTTAAGTAAGCTCGGAGTAGAGACCAACGTAGCAAATGCGCAGACAGTAAGCAGACTTTCTGTTTCATCAATTTAGCCCTCAATGCACTGCAAAACACTTGAGTAGTATTTTCTGTCTTGCTGAGTCCAGTCCGCAGTTTAATGAATCTTGCCACTGGTATGAGGTTGTTCAACATTAAGTGATTTTTTATTTCTTCTGCTGACCATCTGCTGCATATGTACACTACTTCTCTACGTACATCCACATTCAGATATAATGTCAACGGCGTTGGAGAGGAAATATTTTACTTGGGGATTAAGAGATGAGCAAAAGTTCATAAAAGCCAGAATCCTCGTCTTCGAATGATAGAGGTAGAGAAACAGTTCCCATCCATGAATATTTAAAAGGAAGTCTATACAGAATATCTGCATCTGTGCTTCTAAGTGTTGCTGCAACTTGGGGTTCGATTAACTTCAAAGATTAAAATAGACCCTCTGTCTCCGAAAGGCAAAATTTCCCTGTACTGAATAGCGACTAGTGTCCTGACAGAGAGGAGTGAAGCTTTATAAAGGAGTTTTCTACAGGAGGCACCTGTGAATCTTGGCAAATAATGATTCCAGAGCCTGTTTCTTCTTTTTGCTGAATAGCAGACAGTCATCTGGTTACAGAGCTCTATAGACAAATTCAGATGAACGGTGCCATGCAGTTGTGAAATCGATGGCATTGCAAGTCTCACATTCTGTTGGATCACACGTCTCACCCAAACTTGCAAATATATTTACAAAAAACCTCTTTTAATCTATTTCATCTTTGAAGTTTGCAAGAGCATTCACTATATCTTTTCCCCTCTTCCTGTGAAGGTGATCGTGAAATGGAACCAATTTTCTGTGTGTGAAATTCACGTAATTTTTATGTAATTCTTAGTTTAAATGTCTAGCCTTGATAGTAGAAATACCTTGCAATGTTTGCAGGTCATAATCCCTAATCATTGATATAAAATATACAACTCTGCATACAGAAAATCATATTCACACATTTACAGAAATTTAATAAATAAAATTAAGGAGAACGTTTGCAGAATTCTCTCCTCAACAAAACTGTACAACTTTCCTTCAGACTTGCCAAGTAGAAATTTCTTGTGCATAGAAGTTAAAATGCAGAAAACGTTGCTTCTTAAAAATAAATGAGCAATTGGTTTCTTAAATCCACCAGCAGGAATTTTATAAAGCCATCTTGACCTGTGTTTTCTGCTCTTGCACTCAGGGGAGCTTTGTTTTGGGAGAGTACATCACAGATTAATCCCTCTGAGTCGCAGAGGGACTTTCCATGCTTTTGAAGAAAAGGTTCTATTTCACAACATTTCCTTGGTTCCCATTGCCTTGTGTGCAAGTGTTATTGCCTTGATGATTAAGTAGAAAACTGCAGTTTCTGACTATGAGATAAAAAGTAGTAACTAGTTACGGTGGTTTCTTCTCTTCCTGACCTTATTACATATCCCTTTTTAGATCTGAACTCGGTTGCTTGATCCCAGTTCAAATCCAACATCACATCAATGCTATCAGCTCCAGGAAAGAAGTGAGCAGTTCCAAGTATTTACTTGTTTGTACTCTGCAAGCTTCCCCACATATTAATAAGATTTTTCCTTTCTTTATTGGCAACATCAGTCTGGCATGGATTCATTCTTTTGAATCCCAAATAATCTAATCCCATCTCCCCACAATGGTGTAGGTTAGCCGTTTACTGTTATTTGTGCCCAGTGTCCTCATGGAAAAACACAGCTGCTAAATCAGTTCAGATACTCTGTAAATAAACAGAATCTTTTTTTTTTTTTTAAATGTGGTTAACACTTTGTCTTCAAGTATGGAAGCTGGTGTACTCTTGAGGTTTAATTTGCATGCCTAGATTTCTAGGCTGTTCTGCAGACGTTGTTGACATCAGAAGCTGCTGAATTAACATTTCCATTGGAGGAAAGGAAAAGACTGAGTGCTTAATTTCTTGAGAAGATAGCTTTTAAAATGCAGTTAAGGTGTGCAACTGCCAGTATTAAGGAACTTGAATAGCAGTAACACTTTGCATACTTTTAAGCTGTAAAGTAAAACTGAGTATGATTAATGGGATGGTTTTACACATAACAGCACAGCTGGGGATTATGTTAATCCGTATTCGTCTTCCAAGCTCCCATAAAAGTAGATTGTTGTAGCATAGCACTTCTGAATAGTTAAGTGGTGATTGGAGTCTGAGCAGCTCCCATGTTTTTACAAACGGAAATAGACTACACAGAAACTCAGTTTCCCTCTGTGGAATTCACCCTTCAAGGAGGATAAGGAATATGAAACACTGGAAGGGTGTTTAGGGGACACTGGGGTCGTTATATAAATATTGGAAGAGATGTAAGTAGGTGGGCTCAGGAGAGGTTAAAGGCATCCCTGGGGCTGGGGGCAGCTGGCTGCTGGGCGCTGGTGTTCCGAGTTCCAGCATCGTAGTTTTCTACTGTACTTCACGGTGAAGGAATTAGCCACAAAGCCATGACTAGAGTGTGAAGAAAGTGCCTGTGTACTTCTAGGGATCAAGCACACATTCTTTCGGTATCACATCTGAGCCTGAAGAGATGCCCCAGAGCATCTGTGGTGCTGGTAGAGCACCCGTGGACCTGTACGCAGGCACCTGAATAGCAATAGAGAGGTGATAGTGTACTGACAACTCTGAACAGAAAGGCTGTTTGATTTACAGTTGTTATTGCCCACTAATTAAAAGACAAAGACTTGCCACCATCTAAATTCTGCTGAAACTCAGCTGGAATTAGAGTTGCTGCTATGTGTTGTGTGAAACCTCACTCACAAATAAGTTCATTTAATGGGTTGCTGGCGTGAGCTGGAAGATATCCACTGATCTCATGACATAAGAATAAGAGTTCTCCTTTATAATCACTATCCAAATTAAGATATTTTTTATAACAAGTGAAATTTTCCTTGATTAATAGTCTTTTTTTCAAAGATGCTATTACTTATGACCAGCTGAGTCACAAGAGAAATTTCTTATTGCTTAGCTTCTCTCCCGTTCTTTTTTCTGCTATTAGTAAGACACTATAAGTTTACCATTAATGAGATATTAACACTTTATTTTCATTAATTTTAATTGTATCCATAGTGAAAAGGATTCAGTTTGATTTCTGGAGCAGCAATCATACAGATCTACAGAGTAGCTTGCTCTCAATCTGGCAGGTATCAAACAGATATAGGGACAAATAAAATCATCAATAAAGAAATGAAAATTTTCTAAAGTTCCTTTAGACAAATAAAATTTCCTGAGTAGGATTTTAGCTTTTTTTTCCCCTTCCTTTTAAATAGAATACTAATTAAACACACATTTCAGAAGTCCATGTTATTCAGTATGCATGTGGAGGAGCAAACAAGCTGTTGACGTGGGCTCAGACACTGCTTTCCTGTGATCATTTCTAATTATTTGTCATAGATATGTTAAGCTTTCGGTGAATGAATAAGAGAATAAGACAAAATGCTAAATGTATTTTAAAACCTGTAATTTTCTATAGAAAATTAATTTTATTCAGGTCTTTATTTGTAACCATATGGTATTGTACAGCTGTGTACTTTAACTAAAGCTCAGTACTGAAGACTGTTAGTATTTTCAATATATTACTGCAGTGTCACTTTTATGTTTCTCAATTTCTTACAAGGATAGATCCTGCTAGGAGGAACTTAAATTTAGTAAGAAATACTTTAACAAGTCAGAAGGAAATGAATAATAATAGGTAACGTATTGCTTTACCTGACACATAAGAATAATGCAATTATACTAATCTTAGCAAAACCATCTTCGTGATGAATAATGCAAACACACATTAACAAACTGTGTTCTATGGTTAAAAAGTACTTTTGTTCTTTGTGCTTTTAAAAAATATGTCTAAATACTAGTTTTCACTCCAGTTGCTCAAACCCTGACACACTGCTTTGGAGAAGCATCTCTGACTATGAAAACAAGGATATTTTTAAAGACTATGTCCCCTTGAAATGGTTCAGCTTTGCATATTGATCGTAGTCATGAGTTTGACTGTCGTCTTTGGCACCCTGTGGTACATAGATGTACACAGTACTGGTGGGTTTCTGAACGTACCAAGTGTTGGTTACACTACACTGAAAAGCAAGCAAGCTATTGACATGAGCAATGAGCAGTGTTTTCCTGTGTTCATTTTTCGTTTGTCATAAACACATTAATCCAGGAGAAAGGTGAATCATCTTAATGATTTCAGAGAGACAGGTTTTGGCTTTTGACTGACTTCAGCGTTCATAAAAGGTCTGTTAAAGATGTGACTTCTACAAAAAGGCAATTTAAAATACATCAGGCTTCTACCAGACTGTTTCCTTTTTTTTTCTTCTTCTTCAGGAATCTTTGTATTTTTTAAGCAGTTGTTGCCTAAAAAAAAAGATGATTCAAAAAGAAGATAGTTCTGTAAGTGCTGTTTCCCTATAAAATAACCTCTCATTGTTGAATTCCCATGTGAATTCCTGGAATATCTGGGCTCACACTGCAACTTCAGAATCCAAGTTGGAAAACATGCAACGCGAAAACAAAACAAACAAGACTAGTTCCTTTAGAGTCCCAAATGAGAAAACTTAAATGATAATGAGGTCCCAGCACCAGAAACAAAATTGTGAGGTTTTTTTCCTTAATGAGTATCTCATCTCCCAATTAGATTTGTGCATCCATATTTGAGAAATTCTCTATACTCATCTATGACCATGACTTTTCCTAAAACTCCCTTCTTGTTAAATTATATATGAAGCAGAACATCTACTGACTGCTTCTTCCTTTTTCTTTGAGATCTCTGCTAATTATCAGTACCATCCTTATGGACAGATTTTCATATTACCTTTTTCAGCATCCAAAGAGCATCAAGGAGATTTAAGTTTGACAAGCATTTATGTAGAGATTAGGAATAAAACAAAGAAAGAAACAGAAAACATACCTCCACATGGGTACATAGTAACTGTAACAATGCTGCAGAAAACCTACTTTTGCCTCCACAGATTCTTGGATATTTAAAGCTGTGGGCCGTCAAAACCAGACAGATAAGCAAAACATGCAACAGACTGCTTTTAAGTTGAATAAAAACGAAGCTTTAGAAATTATAACATATAAAAATAAATAGACGGTAAGTTTGAAGAGAGAGATGAAATTGGGAATAATTTTTTTCTAACCAAAAACTTCCCTCACAATGTAGATAATGTAGGAACAGAATCTTAGCTTTTTGTTGTTTTTTTTGTGTTGTTTTTTTTTTTTTTTAAATCAAAGCATCAGGGTAGGCTTTGCTAAGTCAAAATGGAACATCGTTTTGCCTGTCTCTAGTAAGTTCTCTAAAGTAGCAAACAGAAACAACTGATATACATAGTGATCTTGTGGAAAATTGCAAATTTAGCAACAGATGGCAGGAAATGGAATTTGCTGTCTTGTCAGGACAATAAAGCAGAAAACAGTTGGGGTAAATTTGTTACAAAGTAAAAAAAAAAAAAAACCTTGAAAAAGAAAATAGAACAGATACTCTAGTTCACATTTATAGATTCTATTAAGGACAATCTGGCTTTACTTGGAAAGGGCTTCCTGAGCCTGTAAATGTAGTATATGTGCTCATCTAAAAAAGCATTTGCAAGTTATTGTCATGCTGAAGACAACAGGTGCTGCTCATGCACTAAATGAGATTCACTGCTCAGAGCCTACACAACTCTAGCAGCAAAATAAGAGAATCGCGAGTAGTGTCTGAAACAACATCTTCACAAATCATGTTGTAGTGGATCCGGAGCAGAGAAGCTGCATATTTCTACAGCCGATTTCAATCACTGTTGTATTAAAGGTCCTCCAAACTTATTATACAGATGACTAATATATTCAACATGGCTCAACGCAGACTAGAACAGTCTGAAATTCTCTCTAAACAGTGAGACATGGGAAACTCATGAGCCATTTTCAGTGCAAATGATTGAAGGAAAAGGCAAATAAATAAAAGATGACTCCCACTGAATGCATACAATGCATCCTAAGTTTAGGGGCTACCCAAATGTTTGCAATTCTAAATTTTGGATGATTTATTTTGTTTGGTTTGCTGTTGTTGTTACTGTTTTGTTTTAAGGTTGGTATTTGATGAGGAAAGGGGATGAAAGATGTAATGCAGTGATAGTTCTGAGTTCACTGTGATGTAACCTCATATGACCCTCAGAAGTAGCTTTGGGTCTCTTTGTCCTTGGTAGAGTATACCTTGAGGGCAGAAAGTTTTATCCGTCAGTCATTTCTGAGAAAGATCTCTGCTTAAGGAGAAAAAGAACTGCAGCTATGTCCACTGTCTGAACTAGTCATCGGCAAAAGAAGAAAAAAAAATCGTCTTTTATTCAACCCTTTCTATCTGATGTGTGGACAACATGCTGTTTCCACCCTCCCCTCAAATAAGAAAGTTATTCCATAACTGCTCTGGTTCTAGAACTAGAATAAGATATTTCTCAGCACAATGTAAGTCATATATTTTCCTCAATATTTGCCAAGTTTTCCTGGGGAAAAAAATTGTGGACCATCTTGGTAATCAATGTCCCAGTGATATTTAGAGGAAAATCCAGTTACCAGTATGTGTAAGATGTTCATAATTAGCACTGTGTTTATATAAGAGAACGTAACTCTGTACTCCAAAGGAATCATACATAAATGAATAACAAACAGAAATTTAGAAGTAGTGAAGAAGAAAATACTTTCCAACATTACAAAAATGGTAATTTTCTGCAGAACAGTATGAGAGCTGAGAAAAGATGATTTTTCTTTTTGATGCAACACGGCTAAAGCTGGGCTTCTGCAGAGGGCTTTTACTTTTATGTTCATCTGTTCTCCAGCTTGATTCCATTTTGTCTAAAGTCCAGTGACTCTGCTCCTAAACTGAAGTTCCCTGACTCTAAGTCGTGATTCGTGCTTTAGCAAAGGACACAGGAATTAGCTACCCGAGTCATCCTGTCAGAATTCAGCCAGTCTTACTGCTTTCTGCCTTCTGTTCATGCACTTGAGAACTATGCTTGACTTTAGGATTACCCGAAGGATAAGTACCTTGACTTGGGGGTGGGAGATTATGTCTTGGCATTACAGACGTTGCTTTTGAACTCCTTCTAGTGGGTTTATGTTTTACATGCTTAACAGCATTAGCTGAATACAAGAGGGCTAAAAAGTGTAGTCATTTATTTATGGTGCAAATTGTAAAAGACCAAAATATATTAAACAGTTTAAAATTTAAAGGGTCTATAAAACAACCTCCTTGACAGCCATGGTCAACATCAGTAGGAAATTTTAAGTAACGTCAGTAGAAACAATCAATCAAATTGCAGATCAGTATGTACCAAAAGCAATAAACCCCTTGGCAAGCAAAAAAGGCTTTCTCCCACAGCAACTTAGATGAATAACCCTTTCCTCTTCTCTTTATAATGTTTACTTTTACCCTAATACCTTCTTCATATACAAGTTAGGAAACTGTTGCGAACCTCAACCTGCACGATATAGTAGGATGCATCAGAGACTATGCCATGACACTTCAAGTTATCTCAACCATCTCAATTATTTGATCCTGGGAAATGAAATGGTCTTATAGTACCCAACAAATTCTTTATTTCTGGAGCTAAGCATATAGATAATTCATTTAAGAATTCAAGTATCCATACGTGAACAGGTAGTCTATGCAGCAATTCAGCCTATGTGAAAAATAGTATTTGAAATGGTTTCAACAGAAACTAAAAACAGCCAGTGGGAACTGCTAGATAGTAAATAGTTAAAATAATTCAGTCAAGTTATATTTGAATAAATAAGGATCATTTGCAACATACAACCATTTGCAAGGACAGGTGATATTCTTCTTAAATATTTCTAAAATCAAATAATTGAGCTGCAGGTTCTAGTCAGCACGTGGTTTCTCACAGGGCTACAGGTTGGTATTAAAAATATTAGGACTGTGTAAGTGGTTGATCATGAACGCTTTGAAGCTAAAGAGGTCCTTTTTACTGATGACATCATTTTTTTGGAGTGTGTTCATATCGAGGTAAATTAAATAGATTCAGATAATAGTAATGTTTGACAGAATTGTATTGCAAGAAGCAGCACTGATTTTAGAACTCCTGCTGGATAGAAAGCTAGCATTAGTTTGCACTCGTTATATCACATGCAGTTTGGTTTTCTGTGAATGAGTGTTTGGCTGTTAAGAGATAACTTCAAACTCAAACAAACAGGCAACATCTGAGCAGGGTCAATTTTTCTTTAACTTTCTGGGAACGTCAATTCCAGTTGTAAGCAGCCTTGTGAAAAACACTGGATTATGTGTGGATTTGGGCTTCTGAGTCCGTTTGCCAGCAGAGACTGATATTGTTGTAGAGGCAATGTAATTACTCATCAAGGTGAGAGTGTTTGTGTTGGAGCCCTACTTACTTTCCCAGTGACAAGCCCGCTTGCCTTTGCTGTCAATCAAAAGCGCCACAAAATGGTAGCAGAGACAAGGGAAAAGTCATTAATGCATTGAATGAAAGCGCCATAGTAAGCAGGCTGGACAAGATTCCACCAAAATCTCTCTGCCCCTGTAAATGCTCCTTTAATATAAATGCTAAGTCACCTTATCCACCAAAATGCATGTAAAAGATCCCTCCAAAACCCATGTAGACAGATTGTGTATTGGATAAACAGGAGAAATAATGGATGATACGTTTGCCTGAGGACATTAGGGTTGGTTTTGTGGCTATTCCTTGTTATTCAGTGGTATTCCCTGTGGCCTGCAGAGGATTTCCTACTGTGCACTAAAGATCCAGGCTTGTACTTTAGGTCGTGGCTCTGCAGTTACCCACCTCCAGTCATCATCATCCCCTCACTACATCTCAAATAACCTTTGTGAGCACATCCTACATCCTATTTATATTCCTTTTGAGTGTTTTGCACTTAGATTAGAAACTCTTCAAGTCAAAGACTCTTGAGGCAGATTGGCATTTTCCATATGGACGATGTCTTCAGGCTTTTTCTGTCATCACTGTTATTATAAATTATAAATATTGTAAAGTACAATTGCATTTGTAGAGTATTGAGAAGAATGGATGGAATCCTTCTTGGGACACCTTGGTAGTGTTGGTACTCTGAGTAATTAACTATTTTAAAACTATCAGTGTGAAATTCTTCATGTTTCATGACCTGATTCACAATCTTAAAGTTTAGCCATCCTTACTGAGTGAACTAATTAAAAGTGCAAAGATACCGAACTACAGGAGTTGTACAATTTTGTAGGAGGTAAAAAAAATGTGCTATTTACTCTGTATCTAGGTTTCAGAATGAATACCTGTGACATTCAAATACATCAAGCAAAAGACAGCAAGTTGCTGTACATGGAATTTCATTCTGCAATAACTAAGGACAGCGTTGCAAATTTCTGCAGCTTGTGCATCGATCTCCCTTCAGGTAACGCTCCAGAAATAAGCAAGCTGCTTGAATTTCAACACAAATTTCATATCAGAAACCCCATTTAACAGAAGTACATTTTAACAGCTCGACATAAGCATATAGTACACATGGTGTCTGAAGTTTTGAGCTGTGACCAGCAAGTAACACTACGATGATTCAGCATAGCTTTTTTTTTTTTCTGTCCCAAATAAAAAATTCAAATTTATCTCACTTTAGCCTTCATTTCCGTTAATTAGAATCATCATCATTCCCCTAATGCTATCATGAACCTTGTTCCCTTGGGTCAGTTGCAGCCCCTGAGACTGCGTTTGCGGGAGGACTTTTTTCAGGGGGGTTTTGTAGCTTTTTTTTTTTTTTTTTTAGGTGAGAGCATCTGGCCTTTCTGGAAGGGACAGATAGATCTTTCAGGGAGTGCCTAGGATATTAAGGAGGAGTGTGTGTTTTTATATATATATATACATATAGATATATAGAGAAAGCATACTAGAGACCTTGTTGATGATAGAGTTACTCCAGAGTCTTTAGTATCCCAAAGTGCTTATAATCGGAGATATTTAAAATAGCTGTTTTAAGAATGCTAAATAAGTCATAAGAGTTGTGCTGTTGTAGGCTCTGAAATGTTATAAGTCACTTGGCAGAAGAATATATTCTTTAACAGCCTTTTTTTTTTTTTCTTACAAGGAAATCTTGTTTGCTCCAATCCATTTGTGGTTATTAATGCTAACTTTCGGTAATTATTTGTGAAAAATAGACTCCTTAAATTAATTCCTTCCAGTAGCAGCACACTAGTTGCACTAATTTAAAAGGGACAAAAATCTTTGTGGGTATGTTTTTTGTTTTTTGTTTTTTTTTTTTTTTTTTAAAGTATACTCCCTAAAATAAAAACCCCAAGGTATTAAGGAAGCTGTTCAGCATGGGGAGATTTTCTTTCTACCCTTTAGTATTATCACATATAAAAACATGTAATAAGGAGGAGGGGATCAACTTAACAGAATGAGATTTAATGTCTAGATAATTAGTGTATCAGAAGTAATATGTTCTTTCTCTGCAACAAGAGTTGTCACTTCTTCAGGGCATGATTTATAGTTGATTATCCTTCACACACACTTCTTTGCACACAGTCCCACTGCTACACTCCAGCATCGATGATTTACTTTAACAGCTAAAATGCTGATGCAGAAATTAAACTATGGACAAACCAAATTGCCCCAACCTTGTTTTCTAAAGCAAATAAAACATCCAGAAAAAAAAATAAATTGCAAAGTTCGGTTAGATATCTGTGAGATATCCTAACAACTTTTGAGTTTTTGACGAAGTTACAAAGTTTTGTACAGGACTTCATGAACTTCAGTGGTGGTGCATGCCACAGTTGCATGTTTTCACATGGTTCTGCCAGAAGAAGTTCAGAGGGGTTACCAAGAGTTGTCATATATCCTGGCTTCGGCCACTGACATCACAGTCGCTTGTGGCTGCTGTGGTTTATTGGAACCAGAGTGAGCTAGCTACATTGATGGGTGGAAAGTATAAAGACTTCATTGATCTGCAAGAAGGATTATTGTTCTGAATTACATATGTAGCTCTTTTTTTTTTTCTCAGCAATCCACAGTTGGTGGTTGAGTGAGAATAATTCTATATGGTAAATCACATAATCTTTTTATAATTGTATATATTCCAAATGAAATTTGTGTAGCCTCCTAAGGTGGGACTGGGGTTCCTCTCCCTCAGTTATTTATACTAATTTCCCTTTTTTGGAGATCAATGTGCAGAAAATTGTCGGTCTGTTGACACCACGTCAATCTTTCTATCAACTTCCACATTGCATTTCAGGCTGTGGGTTTCTTAAAGGAAGACAAAAATGTCAGAAGAGATGCAATTGCTTGATACTTGCTTATAAGCATTATTACGATACTGTCTCGTCATTTATATTATGTACATGTAACATCTGCTCATTTATATTAGTACTTTCCTTATTTATGACCGTTAACACAAGTGACATCTTACTACAAGAATTATACATTATTGAGTGAAATACATGCTGGATTTAAAAACAGCACGGCACAACTTTTCTAGACAGCCTTTAATTTTCCTTCAGAAATGTAAGGGTGTCCTTACAATTTATTCAAACATATCACGGCAGAAAAACAAACCTCTCTTTTCCTGTAAAGTATTTTGTGCCTACATTAAAACTTTGAGGGGTTGCTCAAATTTATAGTTATTTTAAGTTATTTCCAGTTATTATAACCTGAGAGAAAAAAAGCACCCTGAGCTCAGAATCTTATTTTATTTTATTTTTTACATCATGATAAGTGATGAAAGAATACAGAACTGAGTTTCGTGTTCTTTAATTAAAACCATTACTCTTTACTGGGAGATTCTTGCTTTGGTGTAACACTGATGATGGAAGAAAATGACAGATTGTTGCTATTTATACTCGTCGTGGTTTGACCCCAGCTGGCAACTAGGGCCACGCAGCCACCTGCTCACTCCCTTCACCCCAGTAGGGCAGGGAGAAGAGGGAGAAAAAGAGTAGGAAGGAAAAAAACAACTTATGGGATGAGATAAAGACAGCGCAATAGAACAGTAACTGAAGAGGAAAATAATAATAATAATAATAATGGTCAAGGAATATGCAAAATAAATTGATGCAATAGAAGTTGCTCTCACCACCAGATGCTCGGTTGCCCAGCCTGTCCTGAGCAGCGGTTGTGGATCCCTGCGTCCCGGCCAACCCTCATTTATACCCTGAGCATGATGCCTGTGGTATGGAATATCCCCCTGGCCAGCTTGTTGTGTCTGTGTTCCCTCTCAGCTTCTATGGGAAGGTGAAGAAGTCCTTGACTAGTATAAACACTACCTAGCAACAACTAAAAGAATGTGTGTTATCAACATTCCTCAACATTCTTCTCATACCACATCCAAAACACAGCAGAAAATTAACTCTATCCCAGCTGAAACCAGGACAATACTATAGTAGCATCTAGAGGCAACCAAATTTATAATACAACTATGCAAACAGTGGGAAAAAAATTAAGTTCATTAACAAAGGAAAAGAGCAAGTGACATGTCCATAATCATGGTCATACAGAAAGATTGTGAAAGATCCAGGAACAGAATCCAAATTTTCTCTACCACCATAATTATAGTAAAAAATCTTGCAGGAACAGAAACAGTTTTTTTTTTTTAATTATTATTTCAGTTATTTCTATCTAGGAATAAGGATGCCTACAATAGGAATAGAGGTCCTGTTTCAAAACCAGTAGGAAAATAGGAAACTATAATGGTCTTGTGTCCGTTTCACAGCTGTAATCATGGACTTGCCTTTCTGCTACTGGCTGTTGATGAGGCTCTGGTTTTACCTGTAGGAACAACGTTTAATTCCAGAAAGTCATACAATTTATGGCTGATTTTTCTGGCACTAAGTCTGTGCCATATCCAAATTTACATTTACGATTAAAACTTGGTATGCTCATCCACACAGGGTTTTGTTTTTGGGGTTTTTTTTTGCATTTTTGTATGGTTTAGAGCCACCCTACCCTTTCACATGATTTTTAATCATCCTACAAAATATTTGAAATCTTCCAGCTCAGAAATTGTCTGCAGTCTCTGAACTTTCTATTTTACTCCTGTTCTGGATAAAATACTCCAAGAACATTGATGCTGCTTCCTCCTATCCTAAGTACAACGTAAAAACGTGCAATAATCTGTATACATTTTTCGATAGCTCTTGCGATCTGCTGCGTTACATATGAAGACCTTTCATTCGAGGCTACTTTTTATATTAATTTGAGAATTTCTGCTGCAATTCTGGAGCTGCTGGTACATTTTGTTATTGTTGCAAATGTACTTTACAGCTACATCTTAGACTGTCTTTGAACCTGTGCATTTGGCCTCAGGATGTGTATTGACAAGGGAATCCAGTTGGTCTTAGCAGCCCCTACTGGTTCGCTTCCTCCGCCAGATTAAGTATTCAAATTAGGTTTATGCCAGCATATATATGAGCAACCTGATGAAGCCTTGTCCTCATAATTATACTACAATTGCTTCACAGCCATATGCATTTTAAGATCCAAAGACACTCCTACTTTTACGGTTCCATCTTACATTATTCAGTGGAAGATATTTTCATTTCAAAATCCCATTGAATTTTTCTCCTTTTTCTAAGCTAGAGTGTTCCTTCCCTTCAGGACATTCATCGTTACACCTACGTTATGGGCAGTTGAACACAGAGAGAAGAGTTTCAAGTGGCCATTGCTCAAGTTATTTTAACGTGAACCTCTTTCAAAGCTAATAAATCCAGCTGGGAGGGAAAGGCTGGCAATAGTGCAAGGAAACAATCCGGGCAGTCCCCAACATCATTACAGACTAGGGGGGGAAGGAATCAGGAGCAGCCCTGCAGAGGACTTGGAGGTGGCAAATTGGACGTGAGCTGGCAATGCATGCTTGCAGCCCAGAAAGCCAACCGCATGCTGGGCTGCATCAAACGAAGTGTGGCCAGCAGGGCAAGGGAGGTGATTCTGCCCCTCTGCTCCACGCTGGTGAGACCCCACCTGCAGTGCTGCATCCGGCTCTGGGGCCCAGCATAAGACAGACAGACACGGACCTGTTAGAGCCGGTCCAGAGGAGGGTCACAAAACTGATCAGAGGTCTGGAACACCTCTGCTATGAAGAAAGGCTGGTGTTCAGTCTGGAGAACAGAAGGCACCTGGAAGACCTTTATTGCATCCTCTCAATATATAAAGGGCGCTTATAAGAAAGATGGAGGGAGACTTTTTAGCAAGGCCTGTAGTGACAGGACAAGGTGCAATGGTTTTTAAGTGAAAGAGGGTAGGTTTAGACTGGACATTAGCAAGAATCTTTTTTTAGGATGAGGGTGGTGAGACAGTGGAACAAGTTGCCTGGGGAAGTGGCTGCCCCATCATTGAATATGTTCAAGGTCAGGTTAGACTTGGCTTTGAGCAACCTGATCTAGTGGAAGGCGTCCCTGTTCATGGTGGGGTGGTTGGACCAGATGATCTTTAAAGGTCCCTTCTAATCTAAACCATATTATGATTGCTTGTAGTTATGTATGTGGCATTATCTTATTTTACCTATCTCTGTAGAAGTAGAGGGGTGGGGGGTCTACTTTCAATTTGTCCAATTTTGTGATACTTCCCTGGTTTTCCTTCACACGAGAAAATGTTGATTATGTTATAGTAAGCTTGCTTGTTATTTTTCTACTGTCTTAAAGGGGCGTATTAATCTGACTATCACTGGAGCATCTAGGTTAACTTTTTATATCTTTTTTTTTTTAACGATTACACGTTAATATACATCTTGGAAAGGCCACATAAAATCCCACTGAATTGATGGATAATTTGTGGCCCAAGATGAGTTTCACACTCATCTAACACTACAAACACAAATACACACATAGGTAGATACACAAGGGATGAGTGGCTTCAAGAAACACACGTAGGTTTTTTTTGATTGGTTGTGTTTGTGGGGGTTTTTGTTTGTTTATTTGTGTGTCTGTGTGGCATATTTCTTCCCCCTGTACATGAAAAATCTTATTTTTCTAACAGCTCTGATTCTTTCATTCTGCTTTTGACACCATTAGTTGCTTTGACTAGTATTTCCTTTGTCCCTACTGTGCTACAGATCATTATTTAGTAAAAGCTCTCAAAGTCTGTCTCCGATTTGAACCTCTCTAAATAAATAGCTGGTACTCCAAAGCACTTTGATTCCTATTTCAATATAGCACAATGGTCATTATGATTATAGCTGTATCAAAAAATTGTGAGTATGTTATCTTAATTTTATTTTTTTTTATAACCATTCTTTGGTGCGTGTGGCAGAAACGTTTCATACTAGAAAAACTGCTATGAGAATTAAACGGGTGCAACATTAACATAGCTAAAGCCACAAATCTTTGTAAATAAATTCAGAACAGGCTAACTAGAAATATCCTCTGAAATATTAAGTATTTTAATTTCAAAATATTGTTTAGTCTGGAATATCAGGTAACTCATGGCAGTTTTCTATGACGTGCGATAGGTTTATATCATTAAATATAGGGGCTTAAATCGTCTACTTCTCATAATACAAAGACTATCTGGAATTTGAAAGTGACATGCATTATTAGTTTTAAAATCTAGAGTACCACCCTTAAGAAAGGGGGTGGGAGTGGGAAACAGCTGCAAAATGATGACACAAGGGCTGGAGGATCTCAATGTGATTAATGGGGCAGAACAAGGTATTTCACTTCCATAAACCAATGCAAATTCAGTTCAGATTGTTATTAATTGCAGAAACATAATCCCAGAATCAAACTCCAAGTTCACGCAGTCCCTTTCCTGTAGCACAGCCACCATAAAGGAGTCTCACACCAAGCTATATTTCTTTAGTTCCCCAATCCACTTCTGTGCTGGAAACATAGAAGAAACATTGCTGGAAACAGTTTTAGCACACGGAAATAACATTTCCATAAAAATTTCATAGCTAATGAATATCCTTTCTGTGTATGCTAGCTATGTGTATGCTAAAAGGATTTTAGCAAAGGCAACCTTCTAGGCAGAGGCTTTTCTTTCCTCCACATACATTTAGAAATTTATCCTATTCCTAGTCTTCTTCAGAGTATACTTAACTTGTTTTCACCATGGGCCGTATAGCTAGCCCAGCCCTTCAATCAGCTTTCAAGTACCAGGCTCAGGTGGAGCCGGCTGTGAAATCTTAAGATGTGAACTCAGAACAGCTGCACCGCTCCAGTTTACCATCTTTTTGAGCAGGATTTGCAGCATCTCACTGACATAACTGTAACATGAGCCACAGTAAAATAATTTCAGGCATGTTTATTTGAGCGGCTGTTATAGCGCTGCTTTAATTTTGTGAGGCTGAATAAAATAAAAACATTCATTCTTCTAATCACTTGCTGGCCTTCTGGTGACTATACAGGACTCTTTTACCCTGATTCCCAGAAGAAAAGTGCACTCACATGAAGACCATTATCAAATTTAGTAGCAATTAATGTTCTCGTTACAAATCACAGCACAGAAACAAAGCACTTGGAGTCTTACTTGTGCTTCCCAAGAGGTGGTCCCACAAGATCAAGAGGAGGCTATTTTAGAGATGCCTGTAAGTGCATTTGGTGTTGCTGTCTTACAGATTTATGCTGGACTCAGCCTCCGAAGGAGGGATATGTAGGTGATGGGTATTTTACTGCCTATATACTTCTTGTTAAATTGTCATCAGTTTTTTACTTAGTATCTGCCTCACTGAGTACTCATCATCTGCTACTGAGCCATCTGATGTACGACAGATGTTAAGCACTTAGTGAGGCAGAGAAGGAGGTAAAAGTGTCATATCATGATTAAATACTTGCTACAGCTATTATATAGGGTGACCATACTGCTTTGTTCTTACATTTAATGTTACAGGGTATTGAACAAGAGTAAGCACGTGTTTTGGATTATACTTGCAACTGCTATTGTTCAAATAAATTAATTGTTTTTTTCAAAGTAAAGCTATTTCATAGCAAAAAAAATAATTCAAAATATTTTAAATACGCTTAAGAATTTGAGAGCATTTCATAAAGAGGTAATGCAGTGCAACTTTACGTAGAGTTATTTCACCTGCTGAAACACTCTAAATGTGTATTTCTTATTAAGATGATTCTCGTCAAAAACTTGGCTGATGTTAACTGATACATTGACTTCCATAGGATTATCCTATTCTTTTTATCGTGCTTGTATAAATGTGAGATTATATGGCAGGCTTTCTTTACCCTGGAAGTATTCTAGCTGAAATCATGGTAGCCTGAAATTAGTGTATCCTGTGCAACAAAGAGTCTCATCATTCAGCAACAACAGCCTGATCTTGTAGCACAGTAGGAAAAGGTTTGAATGTAAGAAGGTGGAGCTGCAGCTTATTAAACTGTAATTAGGTAATTATCTGTTTCCTGGTAAATTTTAAGAATTGAGAAAATTTGTGGAATATTGTCGCGTGCAACTAAATATAATAGAATCACAGAATGGTTCAGGTTGGAAGGGACCTTGAAGATCATTCGCTTCCATCCCCCCTGCCCTGGGCAGGGACACTTCCCACTAGACCAGGCTGCTCAAAGCCCTATCCAGGGGCTGGATGGCCTTGAACACCTCCAGGGATGGGGCAGCCACAACCTCCCTGGGCAGCCTGGGACAGGGACTCACCACCCTCAGTGAAAAATTTCTTCCTGATATCTAATCTAAATCTCCCCTCTTTCCATTTGAAACCGTTACCCTTTGTGCTATCACTATATGGCCTTGTAAAAATTCACTCTCCAGCTCTTTTTTAGGCCCCCTGCAGATACTGGAAGGCCACTATAAGGTCTCCCCAAAGCCTTCTCTTCTCCAGGCTGAACAACCCCAACTGTCTCAGCCTGTCCTCACAGCAGAGGGGCTCCAGCCCTCTGATTATCTTCGTGGCCCTCCTCTGGACCCGTTCCAACAGGTCCGTGTCCTTCTTATGTGGAGGACTCCAAATGTGGGACATGTTCATCCACACAAGAGACATGGTTCACGTGACTAGGATCTCTTTGCAGTCAAAGGTGAGACTGAAACCTCAGAATAGTGGAGAGCCAGATTAGGGGTCTTAAGGGGAGGAGGATGTGATTTGTAAGAGTTACGTGGCTCAGTGTTCTGCTCTGCATAAGGCAGAGCAGAGGCTTGGTGGTCTATTGCCTATAAAGACAACAGGTATTCAACTAACAGGAGGTTCAATAATATTTATGCTTTCATAGAAATTCCATCCTGGACTTAGCACTTCTTTTGTAACATTGTGCTACTTTTAAAGGTTTATTTCAATGACTCAATATTAATAAACAAAAGAAGACATAAAAAAATTCTAAAGAATTTAGTAGAGGTCTAATTCATTATATAATTTGGTAAGAAGTATCCTATACTCATAAAGTATTTTATTTCATTAAATTAAATATTAGTTTATTTCTAAGGTAAAGTTGTGATTTCAAGTGTATGATACACCAAAAATAGTCTTTGATTACAGCTTATCACTTAATTTTGCATGATGGTGAAGGCAGAGATGTTGCAGGCACGACACTTTGATTTGAAGCTCACTGAAGTAGGAAGACTCTTGCTGGTTTCACTAGGTTTGGAAGTCAGAAGTTCTGTATCTCAGTGGTTGGAAAAATAAAACATCGGGTCAGTAAATAGAATTTTCCAAATCAAATAATAATGTTTGCAGTGTCATGAAAAGAATAATTGGGGAGCTTTTTCAACCCTCCCTCAGAAGCTAATTGTCTTAATTTATTTATTAGCTTCTATAAACAAGAAGCAATTGCTCAAGGTAAGCAGCCTTTGTCACTAGTCTCCATTAAAACAATGAGAATATAAATTATTAAATAAAACCGATTAAAGGTAAGAGAACACTGGGAATGTGTACAGAACAATGTGGTGAGGAGTGGAGTGAAGTACCAAGAATTTATTATGCCTGCAGAAGAATAAAAGTATACAAAATTTTGAGCAAAACCTCTTACTAACTTCGATCTGGACTCGAGGAGCCTAAAGTCAGAGATTCAGATTCTGTCCCTATCAAACGAAAGAGGAGTTTTTCCTCATGACTTCTATTTGAAAAAAAATGAAATAGTGGGAAAATACAATGAAGTCCTATGAAGGAGTTAATAAGCATTTTTCTTTCTGGCATCAGACTAGGGGTGAGATCTTGAATATGTCAAATGGTGAATAATGAAAGAAAGGAATTAGGAATGGTACACTCAAGTTTGCATAGAGTACGTAGACAACCAAGCACTAGTTCAGCCACCTAACTTAGAAAATTAAAGAATAATTAGACCTAATATAGTAGAAAAAGGAAATCTAATGGATAGCGCCAAGCAATAAATGACACTGGCTGAATCTTATGTGAAGGAAATAATTACCTGGAAGAAAAGTGAGATTTTGTTTGTCTCACACTAAGTTTGCTGAGCTTCAAAAAAATGTTCCTACACTCTGCCATTGTCTGGAAACAACGGCAAAATTATCAAAGAGGAAAAAAAACTGTATCCCTTTAAAATCAAAAAAGCTATTTGACAGATGTTTTGATTTTCCATGAACAGTTTTTCATTTTAATGATGTTTTCGGAACTAAATGGCATAATACGGGAGTAATTACTGAATTGGAATGTCAGTCATTTGTGTGAAGTTTTCTGTCAACCTGTGGCTGAGGTCCTTGTGGAGGATATTATACAGCTCGGTGGCCTTGATCGGTCTAGGTTGGTATTGTATAATGAGCTCAGGAAAAGTAGCAAAATCTTGGATGGCTTCCAAGTCAGCCTCCTGCTGTGCCTGCTCAACTTCTCGCACATCCAAATGAACTACTGTGCTCTAAGGACATCGTTCTTGAAGACCAACCACAGGACCTGGGCTGTCTTACCCTTTAGGGCAGCCTCAGTTGGTATCCAACCTACTAATTCTCTGATCAAGATAAAGGCTACTCTCCTGAAGACCGCGATAACTATTCTGTTTCTTGCCTTGCTCACTTCCTTTGGGATTTCTGGTTTGACCATCCTGCAGTCAGTGCAGCCAAGGCTGCCATCAACTTTCACATCCTCAACCAATTCTTCTGTATTTATGAGTAGCTCCAGCAGAGCATCTTCCCTACTCTCTTGGAGCATTTCATTACTCTCCTAGATTGTTTGTGTCCTGTCATATTGCCCCACCACCCACACCACTGCTGGGGATGGTTGAAGTCCCCCATGAAGGTCAGGAACTGTGGTCATGTTGCTTCCTCTGGGTGGTTAAGGAAGGCTTTCCTCTGATACTAGCCCTTAAGATCCTGGCCAGTTCATTGTTTGTTCAATAGTTTTAGTTCAAAGTACTCCTTTGTGTGGAGTGAGCTATCCCCCCTGCCCGTCTGTTCTCACTGAAGGATCTCTGTTCATCCATCACAAGCAACCCAGGCTAATCCCACTGCATCACTGTGATCCCAGTGAAGTCATAGCATTGCAACTGCGTCCATGTCTTCTGCCTGTTTACCACACTGTTTACATCCGTGTCTAGGTGCTTGAGACGCGTCCCTAGTTGTACCACTTTCTGGTGGGAGTCTTTCCCAGATGCTTTTTCCCTAGTCCCAAGCTAACATTGCTTGAAGCCCTTCTCACAGGGTCAATAAGTCTGTTGCCTAAGATGTCACCCATTATTTTCTGTTAGATCCTATGTCTCCCCAGCTGCCAACCGTCCTCAAAGAGGATCCAGTGCTGTAAAAGCCCAAGCCCTGCCTATCTGACTGCAGCAGCTGTTCAGCCAGGTGTGGACCTGCAGGAGGCATCTGCTTCTAACCAAGCCTTTCCCCTTAACTGCGGAGTCCAGAGTTTTAAATGATCTTCTATTTCTAGGAGAAAAAGTAAGCTTTCAGAATGACATTCCAATGCGAATTTATCTAATTGAGGATGGGTGTCTTAAATAAAATAAGTATTGCTGACATTTTATGTCCTTTCACTTAATTAACTTAATTTACTTGAGTGGAAGCAATAAATTTACAAAGAGTAACAGTACTCCTTAATGACAACTTTTTTTTTTTTAAAAAAAAAGCAGTTTGGGTAAGGCAGATGATTTTATTTTTCAAAAAAGAATTTATGTTTGTAAACAAAGACAAAATCAAAGACAAACAAGTATAAGTAGAATTTCTTGAAATCTCTCTGGTTAAAACCAGGTTTAAAAAAATCAAAATAAGGTAAAAAGTACTAGGTTATTGTTTTGAACTTTATTTGGAATAAGGAGAAAACCTCCTTCCCCCTAAAGTTCTTTGTCTCCTTGCAACTGCTAATGATCAAAAAAATAGTTGTTTTAATAAGCTAAATTCTAAGTTATAAACTGATAACTAAGTTTTAGAAAGTAAACTTACTTAATTGTGTAGCTATGTAATTTCATGAAGACTTTTAGACTGCTTCTTCTATCCCTTAAAAAAAAAAAAAAAGGAAGGTAGGCTCATTAAAAATAAAAAGAACAAAAAAGTGACATTAAAGATTTTGTTTCTCATAATAGTGGAAACATCAGATTACCTCACTAATGAGGAAAAAAATAAATGTTTTAATGACTGTGTGGCTGGAGAAGTGAGTAACCCGAACAAAACCAACCCTTGCCAGTAAATTAATTTTTAATTTATTCCAACAATAGAAAATTTTCCTCTTCCAACAGTGCCATCTTCCTCACCAGGTCTCCCTCTTTCCATCACCTTTGTGGACCAAGAGAATTCCCTCCCTGCTTTCCCAGCTCCCTTCTCTTCATCAATCTGCAGTAAAGCCACAGTCTTCCTTTCTTTGTCTGGTGCACCCTGCGCTCCAGATACTTGTTCCGTCTAACCACACTCAGGTGTATCCAGAGGAGGAGTAATTCCCTCTTCTTCTATATGAAAAAATTAATGCACACAACATTCTTTGACTTATTTCAATGCCAAATAATAAGCAGAATAATAAGTAGTAATACAATATATAAACCCCTCAAAATTCTATCCACTAGAGCTCAGAGAAAGAAAGGGTAGGTGAAACATAACAGGGATCATCTTCAAGCTGCAAATATCTCCCTTACCTTATGAGGTGGGTTAACCTAGCCCGGCTGCCAGATGTCTGCCCACCCAGCCGCTCGCTCTCTCACCTTCTTTGGCAGGAGGGGAGCAGGAAATAAGATAAAAAAGCTGTGGGTCAAGATAGGAACAGCTGGCTGGAACCAGCTGTGTCTGGTATGTGACAGCCCCTGGCCCCTTCTCACAGAGGGTTCTCCTGTGGCCACAACCNCCCCCCCACTGTCAAAACCTTGCCAGTGACACCTCACCTCAATAAAGCGATGTTCCAAAATTCACTCATTAAAATCTATCAGATTGTTTGTAAAATTAGGCTCAAAAAATTCATAGCTTGTGTGTAGTTTACAACTAACTGTGCCTGAGCTCCAAACCAGGGTAAATGCTTAACCTCCAAGCCATACAGGAATTTCTTATCCATACTAGCACAAAGCCAAATTCAGACTACTAATCTCTGCTGAAACACTAATGTAGTCATGTGGGTGTCTCTGACTTTGGAGCTCAGGCACAGTTAGCTTTCTGCTGACTAAAATATATCATGCAAAACATATTGTTAGATGCTACAAACTACATAGCACAGTTGATGTTTTGTGTGAGTGAGCCAAGCAGATTTAATCTCTATGGTTGACACTGTGATAGATGGAAAACCTTTACCGCAAGTCTTCAAATGGTTATCCTCTACTGAGAAGAATTCAAAAGCACAGCTGTAAGCTCAGCGGTCATCTGAGCAAAATGAGGTTTTCTGGAAACGTACTCCTAATATACAACAAAACTTTTCAAAGGCATGGACTTCTGTTAGCAAGAGAAGTGAAGAGGATGCTAAAATTCGCATTTAAAAACCTGATCAATATCAGCTGTTGAATACGCTTAACCTTGATACTGTAGTCATGGGGTACCAACTGGTAGTAAGAGTACAAGCAGAAAAATTAGAGATTAAAAAGCAAATGACATATTCTTGTAATCCGCACAGTTATCTGTCCAAGGTAACAACTTTATAAAGGCTATTGTGAAGCGAATGGCATAACCCAAAGATTTAAAGGAAACCCCCCCGACTTTTATATCTTATGTCCAGCAGCTTTTGGAACTCAGTATCAGGTCTTAAGTAGCGCAGAGAGCCATAAAGAGTTAGGGAAAAGGTGTAACGAGAGACCTTTGAAATGTTAGTTTCACTCCTTTGGACAAGGATGGTCTCCGTTTTGGTTGCTGTGATGTATCGTGGGGCGGGCAGCGGTGAGACAGACCATGTGGTACACAGCCTGGGAACCGGGGTCAAAGCACACCTGAACTGCCGGTCCTGTGCACTGCCGGGCAAGCCCAGAAGGTAGAGACTGCTGTCAAAACAACATGGAAAAAGTATCCAGGAACTTCCACCTGGGAGAGCAATAGCTTTAATGTTCTACTCATTTTTGGAGTCACTTTTATAGTGTGAGGTTGACCAAAGGACATTATGATTTTTAAGCAGGAAATGAAGGAATAGATTTGCCAAAATGTTTTTGCTTAATGCTGACTTTCAAAGAAGCACAAAGAAGAATGGTGCTTAGCCATTCATGTCATGGGAGTTATTATATGTACTTGCACTTCTAGAAAATACTAACAGACTATAGGTAAATAAAAAAAAAAAAAAAGCCCAACCAACCAAGATTCCCACCCTCAACCAATAAAAGAGTCACCAGAGTATACAGTGATGTGATTTTACTGATTTATATTTTCATGTTTCTAAAGAATCAGCTTTGAGATGCCATAGATTTTTAGTTCTAGCATTTATTTTAGATTCAGGAAAAAACACGACAAAAAAAAAAGATAAGATTACTGAACTATTCAATGCTTGAGACAAATTCAGATGTGACTTAAAAAGTCAGCAATAAATAAGGCTTTTACATTCATTTTCTCTTTGAAAGAATGCAATGAAAAGAGAAGAAACCTTACAACTATCGCCATTCATGTGGCAACAATAAATCTGACTCTGCAGCAGCCCAAGTAAGTTCTTTAAACTGCACATTGCTAGGATTAATAAGAACTGAAAAATGCAAACAAAGAAAGAAGATAATTTTTCTTTTGACTATTTCGATGTAACTCTGTTGTTCCCATTGTCTTTGTTCTGGTGACTGTGCCTCATCAGCCTAAACTCTTTCAGTATCTGTTTTCCCAGTGTGATGTAGGACATTAACTGTTGCCTCTAGTGAAACCAAAATGAGATGACAAGAAGAACATTAAAGTGTTCTTTTAATTCCATCCCCAAAGATGAAAAGTAAACACAGCATGCTCACGCATGGCTTCCTGTAGGGATGTGGTTGTGCTGGAAGACGTTTGAAGAATTAGGACTGAATCAATTTTAGTGGGGTGTGGGGTCCTATTTGCTATTCCAGGAAAGCGCTTTGGATCATTGTCTCTAAACAGAAGCAGCTCCAGCCAGTAAGAAGAAACTTGCGAATTTACAAAAATCTTCATAATGAAATAGAGAGATTGTACAGTTTTATACACTTAGATACATACAAAGCACCTCCCTGATCAAATAGCATGAGGAAAAATAATCTCAGCTGCACAGAATTTCAAGATCTTAATCTGAAGACAGTTACAGAGAAATGGCTCTTTGGCAGGCTTCTTTCTTTGACAGAGATACAGAGAAAGCAAATACACGAACCAAATGTTTCTGTTGCGTCTGTGCCTTTATAAGGAAACTTTTCTTTTGTGATTTTGCATTATTAAAAGGCAATTTATACACGTATTTATCTGACAGTAGATGCTGTCATCCGAATTTAGTCCTTAATCTTCAACTAAAAACAGATTTCTTTTTCTTTCTCCAGTGAAAGACAACAAGGTTGTATTTATTGTGTGCATGTCTCTCTTTGTGTTAAAATAAATTGTTTTAACGTTGCAGATCTTCCAACTATTGGCTCAACCGCATCCAGTCCTTTCTCTACTGCAACGAAAATGGCCTCCTGGGAAGCTTTTCAGAAGAGACTCACACGTGCACCTGCCCTAATGACCAGGTTGCCTGCCATGGGTTCCTCCCCTGCACAGTCGGAGATGGCTCCGCGTGCTTGAGCTGTGCTCCTGACAACCGCACGCGCTGTGGGAGCTGCAATGCTGGCTACATGCTGAGCCAGGGGCTCTGCAAGCCCGAAGTGGCGGAATCAACAGAGCACTACATCGGGTTTGAGACTGACCTTCAGGACCTGGAAATGAAGTATTTATTGCAGAAGACAGACCGGAGAATTGAGGTCCACGCCATTTTCATCAGCAATGACATGCGCCTCAACAGCTGGTTTGATCCTTCCTGGCGCAAACGGATGCTCCTTACTCTTAAGAGTAACAAGTACAAATCCAGCCTAGTCCATATGATACTGGGCCTCTCCCTTCAAATTTGCCTAACAAAAAACAGCACCTTAGAGCCCGTTCTTGCTGTTTACGTCAACCCTTTTGGGGGCAGCCACTCCGAGAGCTGGTTTATGCCTGTGAATGAAAATAATTTCCCAGACTGGGAGCGGACTAAACTGGACTTACCCCTTCAGTGTTATAACTGGACACTGACACTGGGCAACAAGTGGAAGACATTTTTTGAAACTGTGCACATCTATTTGAGGAGTCGAATAAAGTCAAACGGTCCGAATGGCAATGAGAGCATCTACTATGAGCCCCTGGAATTTATTGATCCCTCAAGAAATCTGGGCTACATGAAAATCAATAACATCCAAGTGTTTGGCTACAGCATGCACTTTGACCCAGAAGCAATTCGAGACTTGATTTTGCAGCTGGACTACCCCTATACTCAGGGATCACAGGACTCAGCACTTTTGCAGTTGTTAGAGATACGGGATCGTGTAAATAAACTCTCTCCACCTGGTCAGCGTCGTCTTGACCTCTTCTCTTGCTTGCTCCGTCATAGACTCAAACTGTCTACCAGTGAAGTGGTGAGGATCCAATCTGCTTTGCAGGCCTTTAATGCCAAATTGCCAAACACAGTGGATTATGACACAACCAAATTATGTAGTTAACCATAAATGTGAAGCACAACACAAAACTTTGAAGGAGTTTTTACAGTGCTCTTGTGGAACAGTTTATGTTTGGAAGAGTAAATTTAAATTGTCTTTTCAATATCTGTCTTATATCAGTCAATACTGTTGGATGGCAATTTACACACATGAACTTGCTGACAATGAATATATTATACCTGCAGTTTTGGTTTATGAATGAAATAAATACTGACACCAGTCTAGAAGACATTCTACTTTTTACAATAAATTTCATTTGTAATTTTATATGTTCTGTGGCAATGCTTTTGTGCATTACATCCTCTAGAGGGAACATAGAAGGATACCAATAAAATTTTGTAGCTGAACAGTTATTAAAAAGAAATGCTGTGGGATTCTTTTTTTTTTTTTTCCACAAAAGTAGTAACTTTGATACACTTTTGTGTGTGTTGAACACAGGAGCTGTAGGTAGAGAGAAGATAGGGACTCAAGATTTTAACAGAAACTGCAGAAAAGTCAAAGCCATAGAATATTTTATGCTTAGGATGTGGATCTAAATGTTCGTTCCGAGCTGATGTGCCAACTGTAGCGATGCTTTACTGGCTACACCTGAGACTTTCCTAAGGCACGCCCTTTTCAAGGTGCTTAACATGACATACGGGCTGCAAGCGGTACCAGTGAGTGGGTCAGCATGGACAGGAGGTCCAGCCAAAGGCTGCGTTAGCTCAAGAGCAGACAGGTGAGAGACTGTCTTTGCAACTGGTATTACTCACGTTACAAAAGAAACAACCTTTTCCAGCCAAAGCACATTTTGAAAGTCTCTATAATCCTTTACTTTGCATATTTATAGAATTAAGCACATATATACATTACCTCCTCCAAAATACACACACTATAATATTTATCTATAATTATCTGTTTTGAACTATTTACCTAAATACCATCCATGCTGATTAGATTCACACTCATTAAAAACATTTTCCTGACAATGCAACTGTTTAGTATGTGGATATTATTTTCATTGGTACAGATAATATCCTTTCAGTGCAAGATTTTGCAGTTTTAAAAAATATACCCTTTTACAGATACATGACAGCTATTGAAATCTAGTTTATAAAGCTGAAGGTGCAAATAAATATGTCATTATCAATTAATGAAATTAATTAAATGCGCATGACTGTGGATCAGAATTTGTTTCTTTGGTATCTTACACATTGCAGCAGGAAAAATACATTTAAGACAGCAGAACTTGGGACTCCGGGAAGGTTTTGGTGCCTGTTGCAAGAGAATAGTACAAACGGCTGGGCTGCCAGAAGTCCCTGTAAGGAAATACAGATAAAATGCAGGAAATTGCGGCAAAGTCTTTCAGTAGCACCTCATTATGTTACATCTGACTCTGTGCCATTGATGTAAAAGCAAACTTGTTTTTTTAAAATGGGAAAGAATTACATATAAAACTACCATTCTAAGGACAAGCACAGAAAGAATAAAAGCCATATTTAATTCATGTACGATTTTAATTCAAGTAGACTTTAATTAATATTTCAATTAAATTCAATTTTGTTAATTTCAATGTAGTTATATCATAATTTAATTCTGAATTGTAGCCTAATCCGAATTTAAGGTACACTGGTTACTTTTCTAGCTAGACCACAGCAGCACAAGTGCAATGCTGCATCAATATATGTAAGCAAAATAAAATGCAAGGCAAGAAACACTTCAAAAAGCCTAATGACAATTTTCTTTTCTTTAGTGATTCCTGTCTCTCCTGATTTCACCAAATATTTATAAGGATTACTATTTCGCCACCACACATTCAGATAATTCCTCAGACCTTCTATACTAGGAAGCCCCCTAGAACTAAAATTAGCATTTTTTTCTGTGACCAACCTCTAGATGAATTCCTGTTTGGTTTCTACTCACAGCTTACTTTTGCTGATAAAGCACGTATCTTCTATGTGTCAAAATTTTGGCTTGCTCTTGCATTGGTAAGACCTCACTTACAATTCTCACTACTCCCGTTTTCATCTCCCAAGTCTTTCCCGTGGTATGTCCTTGGCAACTATAATAAATTGTAGAATTAGATAGTTTGATTTGACTAGGCAGGACCTTGTGTAGTCTTTTTAAATAAACAAAAGACTATGCTGTTATAAAATGAACAAAAATTAAAAATATCCTCTTCTGTCCGTGGAAAGTAAAACATACAATAGAAACGTGGGGTAATGATAAATAAAGCATTTGCTTATGTGATCCCTTCATTAGGGAAAAATATGAATGCGTCATGGTAAATGACCTGGGTCTTCTTTCCCCTTCTTTTGTGTTCCTTCCTAAAATAGTTCCTCAATAACTATTTTTTCTTTCTGTTTTTTTTTTCTGGGGAGTTGTTTTGGTTTGTTTTTTTTTAAAACGCCTTTCTCTACCATGATGTAAAGTACTTCGCTATGCCCAAATACACAGTAGAATGTACAAATAAGAAGCCCAAAGAGGCTTCAGTCAGACATCATTTAATTATTATACAGCACATTAAGTGTATTTGACAGGAAACCCCCGTCATTACTGTATCTTTGTGCCAAATTAAAAGTCTGATACAACTTTCTTAGCCTACCAGTCATGGACTAGTTTGGGATTTTGGAACCTGTGGGATCTCAGAATAGTGAGGGTCTCTAGTTTACCAAAGCTGGATTCCATAAAGATAATCTTAAAAGGAAAAAAGAAAAAGCCCATAATGAAAAAAAACCATCACAGGATTTATGTGGTTCTCAAGTTACAAACAGATGTCACCAGTATTTCTCTTTTGATACTTCCCTGGTTGAAATCTTTCTATGTATGTTCTCAAAAAGAACTTCAGGTTGTGTTCAAAAAGAAAGAGAAGTCTGGATAAGTCAAAACAGTCAAGGATGTGATCCGTAAGATCCATAAGAAAATTTTGTAATAAGATATGAACACTTATGGGGAAGAAAAACTGTGGCTACATGTATGTCTGCTCAGTTCCAGCTGGACATAATATATGTCTCAGATTCTGACACTGGGGTTTTTCGCTATCCGTTTTGCTTTGCATTCACCAATGCTGTTATTAGCTGCTGTTATAAACTGAAAAAACCACCCAAGGAAATTATAGTAATAATAACTGTACCACGACAACTATGACAACCTAAAACAGTATTCAGAACAAACTTTAGTGACTACAGTTCTAGTAACCAGGTAGCTATTAATTATTACATAGTAACCTTCCTGCTTAAATGAAGGCAACTCTTACCTGATACAAACCTCTTAGGGCTCTGTTTTCCAAGCAAATAAAATCCAGGTCATGTCTGAAGGCTGGAAGCCAAACTAATGTCTATTAGTTGTATTGCAGGGACAAACTGTAATAAGGATGCGCTGCCTTAGCACCGCCTAGGAACCAGAATTAAGTTTGCCACAGTGATCTAAACCTCTGAGTGATACAATTCAGAATGCAGATGCTGAATTGAATCGCATTAAAAATATCATGAAGATGAGTAAACTTTCATTTCTCTCATTTCTTACTGAAATGAGACAGGCAGAACGAAGATGTGTTCCGATTCTAGTGGCTGAAGATGGGAGAGCTGTAGTTGCATTGCAGGGTGTTTCTGTCTTTGCCACAGAACAGTTATACCTGTGCAAATACTTGGAGAAATAGCCTTTGCTTCCAAAATTATACATAGGCTGACTGCATTTATTGTCAAAGTGCTTAGTCAGCAGATACTTCACATCGGTAAAGAGGCAAAAGCCAAGAGAAGCCAGTTTTTCCCAAGCTGAATAAGCAGCCAGGCAGCCTGAGCCGGAGAGAGGACAGAGACATGACGGATCGTGCTACAATCATCAGAAGGTCATTTGTTTGAAAACACAGCAGATATTCCAGGTACAACGCAAAGTGTAGCAGAGCACCAAGGAAGAAAAGTGATCAACCCCCACATCACGACTCTTCTGAGCTACATCTAAACTTTGAGTCTGCGTGGCCATAGAGCTTCAACAGCAAATAGGGGCATGTGATGTGGGAAAGGGTCAGCCCGTTACAATCCAGCTCCAATTGTTTCTTTGACAGAATCTGAACTACAGCTCGTGCTCGCATAGTCATCCTTGTGCGGGGGAGCACGCTTTAGATGGTGCAACAGGAGCTCCTGCCGAGGTAGCCAGATCGCAAGCGGGAAGCCAGGAAAAAAGCGGAGAGAGGAAAGGAACCAGGATCTCATTTTGCTAGGCTTTCAAACAGGTGGAAGAGAGCCCCTGTGTCCCACTGTAGTTAAACCAAGAGACCAAGATCACCCTGCGTGTCACAGGAATTTGGTAACAAGAAATGTCGTGGCTCCTTTTTCATGAGAATTAGTGCTGTGCAAGACCCTGATGCCACAGCTAGTGCGGTGTTACTGCTGCTGTGCACAGTCGATTGAGACTCGCAGCACAGATAGTTCATAGGGCTGCGGGACTGACTTTGGGTCTATTCACTCAGCTTCATATTCTAAGCAAGAAAACAATTCTAGATGTGGCGTAGTAATCTAGTGTTCTTCTGCATGCAGGTATCACTTATGAAACAACCTATAATGCTGGGGCACAGTGTGTATAACGTCAGCTTATCCACACGGCAGAGGAGTGTGTGGCTTTCTGAGGTGTTCTAGGTTCACAAATTTGGCAGAGTGGCCACATCACAGACTACACTGCTCAGGAGTGAGGGTGCATGGAGGAGCAGGATTAATAATTCCTTTCTCTCCTCGCCAAACCAACAACGTTAAGGTGTGAATTATGAATAAGGAAACGGTATTACCTCCCAGAAATGGTCCACGTTTTTCCTTCCCTACATGTTATTTCTGGGATGGTAACGCGCATCTAAAACTCTTGTCAACACCCTTACATATTGCTCTTTATTTTATGGTACGTTTTAGCCTGACATGCACGTATATGAAAGGGAAATACAGCTAGGTGACAACGCTAGTAACAATAGCTGCTGCGGGCTTGTCTGCTCCCTGCACCAGTTACCGTATGTCTGCCTACCGTCTTGTTCTCAACACACGGCAAACAGAAGAAGGTAAAACCCCCCGGGAGGCAGAGATGGTTTTGCTCTGA
This sequence comes from Stercorarius parasiticus, assembly GCA_013396915.1. Taxonomy (NCBI): domain Eukaryota; kingdom Metazoa; phylum Chordata; class Aves; order Charadriiformes; family Stercorariidae; genus Stercorarius; species Stercorarius parasiticus. Next base: position 179,712 of record VWZL01000601.1, on the reverse strand, counting down.
AAACAATACTCCCCTGAGAGGGACTAATCCGGAGTGTGACCACCTTTCAAACACATTAAAAGAGCTTTCTCTTTTTTTTTTTTTAAAAAAAGGCTTTTTGTCATTTCTCAGCTGGCATGAAAGGGGCAAGAGAAGATGAGGACTGACACAAAGCTAGTTGTGTGCATATCAAACTATGATGCTTCCGTGGGGAAAGGGGAAGAACAAAGAATCTTTGAAGTCCCTCTTGGATCTCACCACGGTGCATAACTCACTCTGAGAGCATTTGTATACAATAGGGATAAATGCAACAGAAGACCAAAAAAATACAACGATTAGGTACAATCGCTTAGCATGAATGTGACACAAGAGAATGAACCGTAATTAGTTTTGAACATGCAAAATTTTGTCTTACATCTTTCACTCTCTCTCAGTAGGGAAAAAAATTTAAGCATTAAATGCGCATAAGAGAACAACAAAAGATAATTAATTAATATTAACAAATATGTAGCTCTTCTTTTATGTGTCCTTTTTAATGAGCCCCACCACCTCCCCTTCAGTCATTCAATACATCAGTTACGGATTGGGACGTAACTCCTTTGCCTACAAAATTAAGGCATCATAACATGACAGAAAATTATTGTCATGTGAGTTAGATTTCCAAAGAATTTTAAATAACTGTATGTCTTGCATATAATTATAAATTTTCCAAGTAAATCCTTCCTCACCACTAAACATAAAAAAACCAAGCCAAACTGATAAAATGTAGTTAAGAGAATTTCCAGGAGAAGATTACAAGTGATATATAATGTATGCATCTTGCTCAATGAATAAAATTAATAAATAATTAAATAAAGAATAAACCAGTTCTGTTTGCAGAAGCTGAAAGCAGTCCCTATTCTATTCTAACAGTGGTACAAATTTATCACATCAATTAGTAACAATGTAAATTGCTTTGGTGCATATAAGTGTGTTTTTAAAAGAAGTGCCATAGATTAGACAGTAATTCTACCGTGTATCAGTGATCTGAAAATCAATTTTTTTTTAAACTAGTTTTGTTCCACTGGCGTTCTATGAATTTAATTCCTTTACTGCTGTCCAATGCTTCAGATCTCCCTACCACAGCTCTGGAGGAGATTACTTTCACAACATTCGATGCGGTAGTTCTTGTTTAAGAGCGGGACATCAGAGAGCATCATGGCTGTCCTGTTTATATTTGATCGATAAAGCTGAGAAGAGGATTGAGCTGCCAAGCATTTTAAAATGCGGACTTGTCAACACAAAATAGAAAATGGAAACTCTTGGTTAAAAGTTTTATCTGGACCACTGAAAACATTAATCTCTAGCCAACCAGGATTTAGTTATAAACAGGGAAAACTACCAAGCATTTATTTTCATGTATTATTTCTCAGCTTTAACAGTTTAAGAGAGCAAAATGAACAAATGCAACTGACTTAGACCGAAAATATCAGTGTTATTTCTAATAAGTCTTAGGTTAAATGGAATATAATGATAATAAATATTTTCCTTCATCAGGTAAAGCAATATAATCCCTGTCATATTCTCTTATCACTCTATGAACTATCTCTTCAGTTCATCTCAGATATATTTGAAAATGTTTGTGCGATTATTTATTAAAGTAGCTGGATTATACACGCACACACTTACTGAACTTGCCTAGTTACTTTTTTTCTTTAAGAAGCAACTTTTAGTATTTTTGATTAAGTTGTGAAAAGCCATTACATAAAGAGCTCAGACACACAGAGCAGTAATCCCCCTGCAAGTCCAGGTATTTGACTTTAAGGTTAATAGATGTCATTTCCACCTAAGCACTCAAGAAACGAGCAATTCATGAGGAGCTGAAGTTGCTTTGTAAGCAAGCTCTTTGTCATACTGCTCTCAGGTAACACGTTTCAGATCGCAGAAGCCAGCCCTACTTACATGGAGGTGTTCATCTGGTAAAACTTAAGGCATCTAAAATTAGGGTTTTAATATGGAAGGGTAGGCTGCTTCTATTTGCAATAAAGCTCTGAAGGGAAATTCAGACATCTCAATAGCCTACCCCTGGCCATCAACTAGCCAAAGATGCCAGGCTCCTAACCCGGATTAGAGGCACAATGTTGGACGGTGAATAATCAAGCCATGCGCAAAGATGGGCAGAAGTCCCGGGACTGTTATTTATGCCAACTCTGCTGAGCCTAGGGCCATTCCCTAGGAAATTCTGCAATATAAGTAAGGGACTATGGGGAATAAAAGGGAATTAAAAATTAAACTGTCTTTATCTCAGCCCATGAGTTTTCCGTATTTTTTTCTGATTCTTCTCCCCATCCCACTCCGGGGGGAGGTGAAGAAGTGAGCGAGTGGCTGATGGTCCTAATTGCCAGCTGCGGTTAAACCACGACAGTTAGCTATTTGGGTTCTGCTCTCTCTCTTTTCTCTAAAAACATTTTATCCTACCCCAGGTCTTCATATTTTTAATTAACTACAGATGAGTTGTCCAGTGCCGAGCCTGTGCCCTATCTCTTATCATCCTGTGCTGTGCTTCTGGAGGCTGCAGCCTGTGCCCCACATCTCAAGGCTTCTGCTCTCACACTGAGTCTGTAGTCCTCCATGCTACATCATTCGTGTTCTGCTACACAAAATAACTACTTCTTAATACTATTTATATAAAGATAAGCAAAAGAAAAAACAAATTAGCCATAGCCATCTAGTCGCTGTGAAAAAATAATAAATAGTTGCAGCTAAACTGAATAAAATCAAAGCTACTGCCAGGAAGTCAAGAAAAGTTGAGGCAGAGAAAGGCTGGGAAGGCTCAGTGCTGAGGCTTTGCCAACTCAGTATAAAGTTTGTGACCCAGTACTACTGATAGCAACACCTTATTGTGGAGTTACACTTCCTACTTGTCTAGAAAATCACTAAGAATGTACACACCTCTATCTGAATGAAGCTTTCAGGGATGTTAATAAAAAAAAAAATAAATCATTTACTGCAACAGGGTTTTCGGTGATGTCCTGATCTGCCCTATTAACCCCAAAGGACACATTAGAAGCTTAGCACAATATCAGCTGTTCCAGCGCCACTAGTGTGGCGGCCTAGCTTCCATTAAAAGGAGATTGGCTTGCCTTTGTTTTCATTTCCAGAGTGCTTCATTAAGTTTACAGATGTTTCATTAAGTTTTATTAAATACATTAAGCCAAAAGTAAGGAGCTGCACTTTGAACGCTGGGTGGAATGGACTCCACGGAAAAAGCCTATTATCAAGAGTGATCTGTTAATGCTTTGGCTAATTTGTGGCTTGAGGGAGGGTGATTTCTTCTTGCTGTTTATTTAAGGGAATGAATTAACATTTTGCCAAACAGATCGTACAAATAAAATAAATCACCATTTTGATTAGCTGTTTTCTTGAGGGTTTTTTGGTGTTTTTTTTTAATTTCTCTGTCGCAAATGTATACTCTCCCTGTTAGCAGGCAGGCTGAACTGACTCATCTAGGAAGTACTGATGTTTTGCCAACTGAGTAATTTTACTGTAAGTCTGATGATACCTGATTTATGTTTTAAAGTCCAGGTCTTGGAAAGCTGTCACTAAGTGAGCCTTCAACTATACTCACACAAAAAAATTCTAGTCCTCAAGCATGGTTAGAAATAATCAGTAATATAATGGGAATGGATGGTGGAATAGCCTTCCAGATGGCATGTGCCATACGAGGCTCAAACTAAAAGAAGAATATTAAGTTTTCTAAGCTGCCAAAGCTATCAAAGTTTCTGATACATAATGTCTCCCACTTCTGTGGCAGATAAAAATCTTCTCACTGCCCTTCTTGCTCTGAGTACAACTGATACCTGGGGCTGAAACTCCCCGGTGTCAAAAAGTCAAAACCAAGACATTAAAAGCGTCCATGTCCTCAAATTTACAATGCAGTCTGAGGTTCAAATGCTTGTTGTTTTTGTTATTTTGCTATGTATGTGTAATTTATGCTAATGTATCTCTCTGATTGCTATTTGTTTTGTTTCTCTCTCTCTCTCTCTCTTTTTTTTTTTTTTTTTTTACTTGGAGGCTCACTGCTAATCAAAAAAATATTTCTATCCTTGGTTGAACTTTAATTTTTATATTCAAAATTTTTTATATTCTATAATGTTCTTGGCTCTTTGAGAAGAACGTACAGTTTTTGGAGAAGAGTAAACTCTTCATTTAACATATCCAACATTTTTTGTCTTAGTTCATATATACTTTGTGATAATTAGGACAGAACCTTAAATAGAATTAATTATTACATCAAAGGAGAATCTAATCTGCACCACACAGAACAACTAGTTAATTTTTTAACAAAACTCTACCATATTACTCTTCTGAAAATAATTTGTCTGTGTTTTGTACCATCCAACTCTATTTTTAATTAAATAAACATTTAGTTGTCCCCCAAAGAGTTTAAAATCAGGAAATATACTATCTGACTTCAATACAGAAAACGAAGATTTGGGATTATCTGTGTTTGCTAAATCAAGGTATAATGCACCAGGAGGTCACTTTGCCAGAAAACTTAATCCCAGTCGTCATTCCTTAAATCTTACTGTCAAACCACACACAGCCTGCAGATAGCTCAGACTTGGCTACTATTTAATGTATAACAGTTCCGCGGGAAAGCATTTTGCGATACGAGACGCGTGTCTGAGCAAAGTGAGGGGTGAACCGTGTAAAATAACTCCAAAGCCCATTCAGAACTTCCTCATTTTTTTTGCTTTTCACCTTCCAGATCGATAAAAGTTCAAAGAACGCAAGAGGCAGAAGACACCTGAGCACTTTTCATCTAGTAGAACTGTGTGGTGAAGCAGTGCATTTGCATTGGTTTTAATTATTGTGAGAAGGGGTGAGAAGTTATACTTGGAATAGCTGTAGCTTGGCAAGAGCTAGATAAGAATGTGGGCAGAGCTCAGCTGGCACCTGCCCTGACATCAGTGGGACTATGTTTTAACCACTTCTGTCATACATACATTTGTGTATCAAGACTGTGAGGCCCATCTGTAATGTAAAATACATTTCTCTCTTGGTTTCTAGATTGTTATAAATTACAGTATCCCTATGTTGAAAGGATCAACACTATAACCAGTAATAAAGATGTCTGTTTTGGATTGTGCTTAGAAAGCTTATAAACGTTTCTCCAGCATGACAAACTGTTTGGACACAAGGAGTCACAGCCTTACACAGTGTACCTCCATGTAAAATTTGAGAGTTACATAATTTGCCAATTACTTAAGATAGAAGATCTATGGTTCTCATACATAAAATACCTCTATCTATCATATCCTGTATCTTACATCTTACACCTTATGTATTATTATTATTAAGATATATTTCTCCAGGTAGCTGGCACTTGAGCTAAATGGAAAGCATTAAATTAGTTCTTTTCAATCATTGTCATCCATGTCAACTTTTTCTCAGTCATTCATTCTTAGATGAACACATTTTTAACTCAAACACCCTGCAGTGATCTTTATATACGCACTATGAATACCAAGGCATGAGCCAGAGAACAGAAAGTTTCCATCAGGTTCTAAATTGCCCTCAGATCTGAAGGCATGTAAGAGAGTAAGAGTGTATTTGGTCCACCTCTAGTAATTGTGAATGCTCTGGTATTCAAAGCCTCCTGCAATTCGAGCAAATACACAGAGTCCCTTCTTCGTTGCCACCGAAGGCTGTGAGACCTCTACACTGTGACTTTCAGACTTTCACAGGGAGTAAATTCAAATTCAAAGAGAGAGTCTCTCTCTCTCACTTCCCTCTTCCTCTATGAATCACTAAGCACCATTTGAGCCTGCAAGTCTTGCTTGAAAGAATCCGCATTAATTACTGCTCATCAGCCTTAAATATGGTGACAGCTCCTGTTAGCAGCACTGTGTATTTTCTGACCACCTTTTCAGCTCTGCTGTCAAATGGATATTTTTTTTCAAGTTCCCAAGAAAACAACCTTTCTCTGTGACCAGCTGGTGAGAACAAATCTCCTGTCCCTCCCCTTTCCAATTCTGAATTCACCATCCTTATTTCCTTGCCAATGAAATTCTATCCTTACAGATAGGAGCCAGTCTGGATTACATACACAATTTTAAGCTGCTCAAAGGAGAGGAGCTCTATGCTGCTTCTCAGCTGATGTAAAACCAAGAGTAATCCTGCTGAAATCAAAACTTCTTGATGATACATGAGACAAAAACTAAACTCAGCTAGGCCTTCCAGGTCAATAGCGGGTTTGATTTACAATTTTTCCTGTTAGACATATGCAGTGCTTGCTAGAACAGAAACATTTCAACTGTCTTTTTAAAATACCTGTAATTTTTTAAGCCTTGCTTAATGAAAAGAGCTTGATTCTCCACTGCTTTGATCTCCTGCATTATGTCTTCCCAAGATCAGTTTACTTTCTCAGTACCTGCCTGACCTGTCGGTATCTCCATGCCTACAACAGAGTATCTGCCTTCTCCTCTGGGCTGGCCAGGCAGTTGGAGAGGCAACAACACTGGCAATTAAGCACTGTATTTTTAGCAAATCAAAATATGGCTTGGGTAAAAACAGATTGCTATGTATATCTCACAGTAAAACAGCATCCCCGCATGAGAAACCAGCATTAATTTCATTTTAGTTGGTAAACAGATATTGAAACAGAAGTTCAGGGAATGGCCTCTATTTCTGCTTAACATTTGAATCAGAAGTTACTTGTTTAATACCACCAGATTTATAACAGGTTACTACCAACCACAGATACAGGACAGCTTGTAGCAGTCTACAGATCACCTGCTGCTGCTACAAGGGAAGTTTTTGAAACATCTCACTAGTTCATCTCCTACAGGGGACACTGTTCAATTTTCATGTCAGTGTTAACCATGACTCATATCACACGTTAGTGCCTAAAACCTCTGTAAGCTCTTGATTGGTATTGTGATCCAACTGTCAAAAGGTTCTTAATTTTCTGTGACCGTCTGTGGTTTCACTCTCTACAGAAATATTTCTTGTTGTGAAAGCCTACTTGATGTGAAAATCCTTTCCGATGGAGATGCTATTCAGCAATTGCTTACTATTTCTTGAGTAAACTCAGTCTGGAAAGAGACTGCCTGAAAAGCTATAAATCAAAACATTTTTTTTACTATTATAAGATTAGCTGCTTTCAGAAAAGAATAATCATGAATCTTTGGCTTTTCTAACCCAAAGATTCTAAGTGGGACTCTAAATTAGATGGGTCAAAGCAAAGAAAGTAATTCTGCACAGAAATACAGTAATTAAATGGACTCTATAAAAATAAAAATCTTGAAAGTTAAAGAAAATATTGCAAAAAACAGGAGCTTGAGAAACTGTGGATTGAGTGGGGTTTTGGTAGTGTGGTTTTGTTTCGGTGTTTTGGGGTTTTTTTGCTATCCATGATTTCAGGAGTTATAGCAAGTAATTTGACACATTCTTCCATATTCAAGTTTCCTCACTGTTTTCAGCAAAGTTTCTACACCTCCTTCATATTTTCAGTCACTCAGAACTCTATCCTTTGTCTTTTTCCTAAGAAAAATTTCAATTAGCAGTATGAGGATGAAAAAACCCAACATCGTGTCACTCCTTGGTAGTGGGGAAAAAAGCGGCGTGAGGCAGCGTCATCCTGTAGTACTTTAGTTTTAATGTGTTTTTGCAAGGAGAACTGAGAATTTAACTTGGGCTCTACTACAGTGCTGCATCATTAAATTCCAAACACCTCTAGAGCTTTTCCATTTCCCTGGCTTCATTGTTAAATCTCAAATTAGACTGCATTAGCCTTTAGTTCAGGCGCAGCATCTGCCTCAGTCTTATGCAGCCGTTCTATTTCTCGTCCTTTAGATAAATGTCCTATTTCTCCCCTCTCTTCTTACTGACATTTTTTTTTTTTCTTTCTTGAATGTTTGAGGTAAAATCATCCGTACCAATCCTTACTTTCACATCTGAAAACTAACAGCACGGGACTGTAGGATGATCCTATTCAACAGCTATGTGAGTAACAGAGATGGTTAACAGAGACCAGAAATACAATTTTGTGATGTTTCAAATTCTTTTTTCATTCTACTTTGGAGAAAGTGTTAAGCCTTTCAAAAAACCCCATAATTTTGTGAATATCTAGGTTTTGCTCAGAAAGGTTTGGTTTTCATTTCCTCTTCTCCTCAACCACTGGATTTACCAGGACCTTATAAAACTTTCAGTGAGAAACGCTGCCAAAATAGACACAATTCCATGAGATATTTAGCTTTCAATGAAATGTAATTTTCTACTGAAAACCTTTCTGACCAGCCTCGGTGAATGATAACAACTCTGACAGATCTCTTTTACGTGGGAAGATTTAAGAGAGTGTATGTGTCATATGTACACTCACCTCAGTAACTCGTTCTTGTAGTAACAAGATCTTTCTTATTCTCTCACCAGGCTCTACATCATCACCTGCAAGGAAAGCTAGGTGTCAATGACAAACTCAAATCAATAACGAGCTGAAGTACCTGTAATGGTGCCAGAAGTAATGTTTCAATTAATCTTTCGGAATTAAAGTTTGCTTCATTTCCAGGAAGTCCAGAGGGATGCGTAATGGACCCATTTTGCACTATTAAAATACTATGAGAAAAATATTGCATCTTTAATTTGGATTACAGACCTGCAGGAGGAATCAGGTAGGAGGAACACCACCATGAACCAGGCTGATTCTGTGAAAAAAAAAAAAAAAAAACAGAGAAAAGTGCAATCCCTTTTTATTCTCTTTTGCAAACAGGAATACTGTTCCTGCACTGTATTCCCACTAGGAGCACACAAATTTGCTGCCAATTTAAGCCTAAAAGTAATCAGTGGCCCTGGCAACTGGTGGATTTGTGACATTGCAGGGAGACCTCTCCAACTGAGCTCCTCTTCAAGTCCTGGGATATTTGAAGTGGCCATCTAGCAATCTGATCTAGTTGAAGATGTCCCTGCTTACCGCAGGGGGTTGGACTGGATGACCTTTAAATGTCCCTTCCAACCCAACACAGTCTATGATTCTATGATCTAGCATCAAAATCAGCTGGAGAGGGTGAATGTTGCTCAAAACTGCTGGACATGTGCAAGTTCACGATGGTGATTGCAAGAGCCTGGTCCCCATTCACTGCAAGGAGAATGAGCAACTTGTGCTCTCTCCTCCAAACACAGGGCACATGTGCCTGCTGCCTTCCTCTCCTACAGTCTGTTTTATAATCGTCGAGCTATTATAATCTGGCTGTATATAATGGCGCTGAAGCTTTCTAACAGCATTGCTGATAATGTTATTGCTTGGTAATTTCTTCCATTGTGAATGTGGGAATGCAATGATTGTTTGCCTGATGCTTGATTGTGATTTTGTCAATATGGAGCTCTCACTTGCCAACTACCAAGAAAGAATCTGATTAACTCTTTTTTTCTGTACCGTTAAACATGTTTGAGTCTCTCTGCTCTCCTGCTAGGCCGGCTAGCAGGAGGGCTCCTCGTTACTTCATTCATTGTTTAGTAACAAAACAGCTGTAGGAGTTCGAACGAATGGCTGAGTGGCAGAAACACTGACATGTTGTTCCAGCACAGAACCTTTTGCACCTTGTCACAGCAAAATACACATGTATGCCATGTATTTTGTTCCATTGTGTAATTTAGTTCTGTTGGCTGTTGGAGCTCAGCAATTCAATACAACTCATTGTAAAGTTACCACAAAGGAGAAGCAAACGGGTCTGAAATGTAAGAACTTCTCTGCAATTTCTTATTGATTCACAATGAAAACTATCCGTTAACACTGGGAAAGTGTTTGTTTCTTAAAATATTTAGAGCTGCATTCTTCGAGGTTCTGTGTACTTCTAGAGAAGTCACAAAGAATTTAAGTGGTGCAGGCATCCCTTAGAGTCTCTCAGCATCTCATTGCTTGGGGCCTAAAAACAGTACAAACAGTGAAAAATTATTCCCTTCTCATCTATTTCTATTTAAAAAAAGAAAAAAGGAGGGAAATTATTTGACATAATATGAAAAATGCGTTCAGAAGCTACCGGAATCTTACCATTTGAAGCCGTAAGACTACTTACGTAGGCAGAATATTCTTACTTAAAATTAGTTCCCCTTGAAAAGCTGTATGGAAAAGATGCCACAGTCCGGCATGCTAACGACTGACGGGGGGAGCTCGCAGAAAACACACAGACATCTGTTAAGAGGATTATTTTGCGTAAAGCATTCCCATGGACACCAAAACCTTTATTAAGGACCAAATCTATACCAAGGTTTCCTTTCAAGACCGTGTACTTCTAGAGGAACAACTCCGGGCCACCATGTTTTCCACCTGACAATCTCAGGGCCTCTGACAGAAGTAAGAACTGGATTTTAAGTAGTGAGACGCTTATAGAGTTGAGTAACATTCTTTTGCAGAAGAAGGATGAAATCAGGAGTGGAACTCAACTGCTTAACTTCAAAAACTTCTTGGCATTTTAAACATTTTTAAAGTTGTAAAGTACTTGGCAAAAAGAGTACTTTATAGTACTTAAAATTTGTTTCTCTCATTGTAGTACCAGTCTGCCTTCTCTCAAAATCAGGATCTTTACCAAATCTGTACTGAACAAACTCTAAATCAAATTTCTCTTACAGGAAAAAAGTAGAGAGTATTTGCTTGCATGTAGCACCGTTCACCAGTGATAACACATTACTTAATAAGTATGGACAACCGCATTTTCTAATGCAGTACCAGGCAAATATTGATTTCTCACCATAAAGAAAATTCAATGAAATTTTCATTGAACAGAACACATATAAACTGAGAGACTAGCATTGTATAAAGTCTCTGACTCTCTTAGGCTCTTTTTAAGAAAAAAAGAGATACAATAATCTATGATGGCTGCAATAGGAGCCATTTCCAGGTTCTGTCAATAGACAACTCTTCTCCTTTTGGATGCTGCATATAGATACTATATAGGATGCTTTAATCACTAGTATCGACATCACTGATGCTTCACCCTGCTGCCTTAATTTAGTCTCTCCTTCATTCAGGACTTCGAAAATATTTGGGGACTCTACAACAGTATTTCAACATCTTACCGCATCTACCACATCTCAACACCAACACACTTGTACTTTGGCTTCATAGCGCTTCTGTGAAGGAACATTTTTTTATTCCATTTCAGGTATCTCAGTCCCTGAGTCAGAAAGTTATCCTGGTCTCAGGGAATATGCACACACTTCCCAGTAGCTCCAGTGCTTCTATTTGAACTTGAATATAGCCTCCCATGTCATACTGCTTACTGTGGTTTGAGTATCATTTGCATCATTACTGATTCGACACCTGTTTGACAAGGTACTTCAGGGGAGACTGATGGAAATCGATACCACATTTTTCCAGGCAGCCAGAGCATAACAAACCAAATCTACAGCTCATATCAGAAAAGGTATTGGGAACTGGGCAGGAAATCCAAAAGCATCCTTCACAAATGCGTACTTTCTCTTGTAAATGTAATCCACTCACTTCACATTGAAAGAAAAGCAAATACCAAGTTGAATTTGTTACAACAAACAAAGCCAAATAAACCCCAAGAAACAGGCAAGCAGCTGATTAGGAGACCTAAGAAGTATAGAAACGACACCTTATTTTATTAGAGAGTGACTCTTAACTGCCACACTAACAAACGTGATCACCAAAGGGATGTATTTGTCAGTACAGCTCACACCAGTTCCCTGCATAAAATTGGTTAACTATTAAAAATTCACTCTTTTTCCTGTCACTTTCTTTACTCACACTGTTATTTTCTAGCAAAGATGCACTTGACAGGGAAATGATTTTTCACACTCTTGTTCGACATGCTGGCAAAACCTTCAAGCATAGCTCAAGCCAGAAAAACACTGGAGAATATTCCCTGAGCAAAGCAAAGGTGAAAAGAAAATTAATAACCCTTCTTTAGATAAATTCAACAGAATTAAATATTTTTCAGCAGAGCAGCTAAAGGAGTCATTCAATGCTTTTATACTATTCAAGAACCTTTAAAATAGCCAGTTTATTTATTGTATAGTAAAAGCCAATGCAAGTAACTCACTGCCTTTAAAGAAAATCTTCACATGTGCTGACAGAAACTGAAATTCCCTGTGGTGGTGCAGACTCCCTGGGCCACGTTGGGATGTCAGGACCAGCCAACATTGTGTTCTTGTCTTGATTGCAAGTGCAATGAGCTGGGACGGTCCAGCACTTTCTTATCTTGGTTACGGGACAATCTGGTACTTTCCTGTCCTAGTTACAAGTACAGTGAGCTGGGATGACTAGGCACTCCCTATCCATACTGGAAACTCCTTCTGCCTGGGAACCACACCTGAGAACTCCTGCTGCCCGGATCACAGCCCACTCTGGAAGGTACCAGAATTGTGGGCAAAATGGAAAAACACTGACCAAAGTCAATCACCTCACGATCCTATAAATAGCAATCCTAAGTGAGACCTGAGCTCTCTGGGATGGCAGCAGGCTGTGACCCAGTGTATCCCGCTGAGCTGGGACACCTCTCAGGGTAGATTTTGTGAGGATTTCAAAGACTGTCTGCTGACAGATGCCAATGAAGAAGAAGGGTTCAAAGATCACCTGCTGACAAATGCCGAACAAAGGAGAACAGCAACTAATTCCCTACAATTAGATTTTTCTAGGTTTCAAAGATCATTAGGTACCAATAATTTACTAAAATTTGCAAGGAGAGAAAATCTTGACCACAGGTTAACCTCTATATCTATGTTTGTGTGCACGTTTGTGTGCATGCGATGTGATTTAGGAAACTTTGTTGTAACTCTCGTGTTTGTGTGATTTGATTTAGGAAACTCTGTTGTAAGTCTTGTGTGCATCTTGCCATTTTTGAATTTTTAACTAAGCTGCTGTGTTGATTATAGCAAATTTTATTAAATTATTCTGATAAGTAAATATCATTAAAATTATACAATCTAATCTTGTGATTTACTGTAATAGTGTTAATAAATTCTGAATTGCTGCTGCCTCATAGCTGTGTAGGATCCATAATCACTCATTTTGTGACAAATTGGCATAGTCAGCACGATCCTAAAAATCACATTCACAACAAATTGGTGTAGTCGGCAGGATCTTTAACATTCCTGATACTCCCTCACAGCCTAACCTTATGGTTCCAGTTCAGACAAAGTGCCAATTGACTTAAAAGGCAAATAAGAAATACTCTCACCCCTGTGTTCAGCATAAGAAGCAGCAATATTTTACAAGGTCTGTTAAAGCAGCTCCCAGTTCCTTGTGCAATATTTCTAGCAGATGCTATTTCAATGTGATGTTTCCATTGGCACTCTAACCCTTCAGCCAGCCATGAAAAACTGAAAAACGGCTTTGTGTAATTGAAATGACAAATACAGATCTGCAGGATCAACCTCCAGCAAGAGTCAATCATCATAAATTCCATGTTTCCATTGTTTCCTTGTAAAATTTATGATGTAGTTTGGCTTACTTTTTAAACGAATGCTGAACACACGTTGTCAGAAGAAGGATTCCACAATTCTGTAAGCAATAACACTTTTTTTAGATCCTGAAGATTTGTCCCAGTGGGAAGGTTTGCAGCTGTACAGAAGCTGGTTGGGTAGCAATTTATTACTTTATTTAGGCTCTCTATTAAATTTTTATTCTGTTTTAGTTATTTATGATTTATTCTATGCCATCTAGAAGTATGCTTCTAGAAGATGCTGCTAGACCAGAGCCATGCTGTGCAAAGCAGAGTGGAAGTTTTAAATTGTCCATATCCAAAGATCTTTACGCTGTAAAGATAAAATAAGAAGCAGGTAGGGAACAGATATAAAATCTGAAAATCCTGAAAAAGGATTTTCCTTTTACAGGCAAAGGGGAAAAAAACCAAAACCAAACACCACCAAGAACACTCCTAGATTTCACTTCCCATCTCTCCCATAATCATATTCATAATCTATCTGAATCAAATCACTGCTTCAGTTCTCTATGTATGAAACAGGAATAATGGATTTTCCTCTGTCCTATCTGTGTATTTAATGTAGGGAGGAAGGAAGCTCTAAGGATTTTGATCTTCTTTACTTCTTTGTATGAGCCAGGGTAATGCAGAAATATTGTTGTTCAGAAATGGGTAGGTAGAAAAGTCACCATCCTGGTAGCTGGTGAGTGCTGGTTTTGCTCTAAAAACCTGTTAAGCTTCCCTCTTCTGAGGAAGGAATATTTAGAAGTGTGGAATTTGAATAACGAGGTGAAGTCTCTGTGCTCAAAGAGCAATTAAGACTGGCTTTGCAATCTCTTGTACAACCCAGGGGGGTGAAGACTTGCCTGGCTACCACAGGATATATGGATAACGGAGGAGTCCTGGGGAGCCTGGACAGCCCTGCTTTTCATCAGCAAAGACAGGAAAATCAAGATAACAGAGACTTTGTATAGTTCTTTGTTTCCTCGAGAGGCTACCATGCCCGATGATTGACCTTTGCCTCATTACCTGTGAAATGCATATTAAAGTTGACACCCCCGTATATGCTAATGAAGATTTCAGAGATCATGCTAAACATATATGACTGTAGTGACTGCTACTGTAGTGAGTTTCTTTCCTTATATTTCAATTCAACTGGTGTATACAGATGAGAAACTGAATTTACTAGCCATTTTCCAACAGATATTCATGATCTTTGGTAGAAAAGATTTATTTTATTTAAAAGAAACATATATTTTTATATATATATACTTATATATATATAACCTTTATATATACATATATATGTTATTACTAAAAAAAATTCCACTGATGAAGTTATTTCTGTGAACTAGAATAATTCCACAAAATTTATTTGAAGAGGATATTTTGAGATGTGATATTCATAGAAGGATCCTAGAAGTTGTTTCCGTAAGACCCCTGACTAGGATGTCTCTTGCTAACACTACAACTTTGGGCCCAACTCAGGAGGACAACCAAACTGGCCTAACTTTAAACGTCACTACTAGCACCACTGATGGCAGTGCCTCTTCTTAGGCCTTGCTAAATCAGGTATTCCAGGCAAGAGAATGGAACCGTCTGTAGGTTTTAGTCATATAAGCACATAAGGGAGGTACAAAACTTAGTTATGCTGACCAAAGAAACTGCAAGGTGATAAATTCTATGTCAAGGGAACTGTGTCACGTCGGTTCCTCAGGCCCATAAAGAAGCTGAGGAATCCTGCAAAGTTATCACACATGAAAAAAAAAAGTAGAAAAGGACAACAGGGGATCTTAAGCATTTGCTTCTTTGCTGCTGCCTTTCTGCCCATCATCAATGGAATTCCTTTTCTCATTAAGTGTTGGTCTCACGATTTATGCAAAAGACTACATAAATTGGAATAGCTTAGCAGATTTGATCATTTTATCCTCTCCTTTTTGCAGTATACTTATGTTCAGCAGTACTTGAAAAAACCAGAGACTGATGATAATTTTGGGGAGTGGGAGGATAGCAATATATTGGTGTAATATAACTGAGAAAAACTGGTTACCTCATTCTCTTGTTTTAAATACAAAAGGAGGCAAAGGAAAACTGATATGTGGCACATGCTGCCCCTGCCATATGTTCACTTCTCACATGAGCGTTGCCATTATCAGTGTCTTTACTCCTGCACTTGCTTCTGTGATAACAATATAGACAGAATGAGGAGGTGCCAATATTGCTGCAGCAATCATTCTCTTGCTCTTTTTCCTTCATGAAGGAAAAGTGAAGTATTGGGAGCTTTTGATATTTTAATTCTTCCCTGGTTCATAAGTTTGGTTTCTTTTTTTTTCTTTTTTTTTTTCCCTACAAATTAGAAGTTGTTAACACTATTCTAATAAATAATAGTTCATAATGATAATAATTGATACTATTTTGCCATGTTGTCTTCTGTGTCTAAGAAGGTTCATTATGAACTCATCAGACAGTCAGTGAAGGATATCATAAAAACCAGGGCAAGTGTCTTTAAAAAATTCCTCTGATATTTCTTGAAATTATTCTGGTTTTGAAAAGAGAGGATAAAGCAGAAAGCACAGACCTCAAAAAAACAAGAATTATTTTTTGTGTGACTTGTCACTACTTGTAAGCATATTATAGATGAAAAGCACTTATGTCTGCATAACTCACCTGTTTTAGTGGTCTGCTAATGTCTATCACTTCTGAAAGTGATGCATATTAGGACATTTAGGTTTGCTGTTACATGTTTTAAATCAAAAAAGCAAACACACTACATTTGAAAAAGCAAGTAACTTACCAAATTTGAGAGGGATGAGTTCCCTTCTAGGGAAGTGAACTCCATGTGATGCTTAGGCATAGATGGACCAATAAACCAGGAACCTGGAAGTGTAAAAAATAACACAGTAAGATTACTGAAACTATCACGCTCCCTTGTCTCTCTGTGGGCTGTGAATTCTAACACTAGAACACAGAGTTCCCAGCTGATTATCTCTTTAGGTTCTTAAAAGGAAGTGTGATCCTTTGTCCTCCATTTTGCCCTACATCAATTTCATGGGAATGGGTGGGAGAATAAAACCTAGAGCAATTCATCTACAGGATGTCCTTCAGAACTTTTCACTCTTATACAACAGGATGATTAAATACATTTTTTATCTTTTTTTTGTCCTTTTATAATATTCAATAATAATAAACAACATATAATAAAGTACATTATATTGCATAGTAATATTAACTTTTTGCATGTCTCGTATTGCAAATGTAATTTAGAAATATTTAAGTTTTTTCTCATTTAATTCAATGCAAATTAGAAACCCAAAGGATTATCCTAAACTACAAGGTTTACAGTTAATATAAATATTTAGTGGAATTCTCAATCAAACCCTTTTTTTTTTAACTAGCTGACACATACCGCAGATGGCATTTTACGTAACAGTTTATGTGACCTTCCATTCCCCCACTTCTGTACCATTTCTGCAAATGCATACCTAAAAGAATCTATTTTCATATCTTGAACAGATGTTCCCTGTATGTATACGCGTGCAAAACAATCGTCCCAGTGAACTATTAGGGGTATACACATTTTAATGGCATTTACTGACGTGCAGCAGGAGATATGCTAAGATATTTCTGAGTTAAATGCTGCTGAGCTGCATATTGCTGTTAGTGTGCAATAACCAAAGAAAGTGTATTATAGTCACGTCATTAGGGAGAGAATTCGCGTAAGTATTTGCAAGGTCGTAACTCTATTTAGAAAATATACAACAAACGACTGAGACATTTGGAAAGAGAGCAATCAGAGCACCACAGAGGAAAAGCTGGCTACATAAAATAGTGATGGCCTTTGATATCAACCCCCCTGAACATACTTTAATTAGGTGCTGTGATTAAAATCTGTAACCTTCGAAGGGTTTGTGTGTTGCATGTTCACAGCTGCTGAGAGGAGAGCACAGATGGACTTACAGACTGTTGTCCAGCTAGGCCACAGGTATAGCTGCAAATTAAGAATTTGGTTACCATTTCGAACTATGGAATATGCCTGTCAACTTTCAAAATAAATAGGTCTTTACGCCCAGATCCCATCAGGGCTTGCTGGGATGTCTGCCACCTGGAGCGCTGCATCCAGCTCTGGAGCCCTCAGCACAAGAAGGACATGGACCTGTTGGAGTGGGTCCAGAGGAGGGCCACGAAGATGATCAGAGGGCTGGAGCCCCTCTGCTGTGAGGACAGGCTGAGGGAGTTGGGAGGGTTCAGCCTGGAGAAGAGAAGGCTCTGGGCAGACCTTCAAGCCCCTTCCAGCACCTAAAGGGGGCCTGCAGGAAAGCTGGGGGGGACTCTTTATCAGGGAGTGGAGCAAGAGGACAAGGGGCAACAGTTTCAAACTGAAAGAGGGGAGATTTAGATTAGGTATTAGGAAGAAATTCTTTCCTGTGAGGCCTTCAAGCCCCTTCCACCACCTTAAGGGGGCCTGCAGGAAAGCTGGGGGGGGACTCTTTATCAGGGAGTGGAGCAAGAGGACAAGGGGCAACAGTTTCAAACTGAAAGAGGGGAGATTTAGATTAGGTATTAGGAAGAAATTCTTTCCTGTGAGGGTGGTGAGGCACTGGAGCAGGTTGCCCAGGGAAGTTGTGGCTGCCCCATCCCTGGAGGTGTTCAAGGCCAGGCTGGATGGGGCTTTGAGCAGCCTGGTCTAGTGGGAGGTGTCCCTGACCATGGCAGGGGGTTGGAACTAGATGATCTTTAAGGTCCCTTCCAACCCGAACCATTCTATGATTCTATGACTAGATAAAGGGTCTAGATAATCAGCACAGAGGAAACTTTAAAGGAAACTCCAGAAATCCTCTTCTATATTTTCACAGCATCTACTACAAATTGTTCCTGCCCTAGTATGAGGGACTTCACCATGGTTCAAATATTTGATAATAACAATGACAATAAGACAACTTGTAGCAATTTATGTAGGCAATATATTGCTAGATCAAGAGGAAAAATCAAATGGGGAAATAGTGTTCTGATTAGTATTATAATGAAAAAGAGAAAAATAATTTCATAAACCACTGAGATGTAGTACAATTAGCAAAGTGAACTGAAATTTTGATTTTAATTGTAGGCGTTTGAGAATGACAAAGACCTTGAAGATGAAAAAGGACATTAGGCTAAGAATGAAGGGCAAACATGTCAGGGAGGCATGTATTGTTCTGATGATGTCCCTACGCGGAGGTTTTTTTCTCTTTTCTCCAATTATTGGAAGAAATAGACTGCTGCATTGAAAGGCCCCTTTCAGGGACCTGAAACCACTAATAGGCCTCAACAGCCCTGACCAGCCCCGCTTGTGGCCCCCCAAAACCCACCCCGGGCCTAAAACTCCATGTCAGCCTCTCTGGGCTGCCCAGCGATGTCTCTCATCAGTCAAAAATCATATCGCTGTTTGAAGGTGGAAGTAGTTTTGACGGCAATAATATCCCACCTGAAAAACCTGGGAAGGGATCTTTTAATAATTAGTGTGCTTACTTGTAACTGATCACATGCAGTTTTCACACACTCTACTGTAACAAACACAACTCTTAAGAACACTTTAACAGCATGACACTTCCCTTAAGATGACAATATAGCTGAAGAAGAGAAATTTGTCTTGCATAGACTATAGCTTTTATGGTCTCCCTAGAAGATATTTGAAACTTTTTATTTGCTTCTTCATCTTACTATCTCAAAATCAGGTACACCATATTTTTTAAATAATATGCAGTGTTAACACTAACTTACATTTGGAGGTAAGTTCTGCAGTCTGACAGAGGGAGTACACAGCACCCTGTACAGCAGAGAGCTGTCCTGCAGATGTCTTCCGTGATCACTGGAAGAATGATAAAAGAGAGATTCCTCTGAAGATTGAGATTAGGCAAGAGAAGGCGCTGTAGTAAGCACCTTTGGAATCTCACTATTTCTTACCTACTGGTACAGTCCACAAAAGCTCTTGACAATTACCATGGATAAAATAATCAGTTTTCCCTTGCCAGTGCTGTATAACGGACCAGTTCCTGAACACCTGCTGTGCTGGAATGAACTTAGAACAGCCATTACAGTCTTCTCCTCAAGGTACACAGAAGTTCCTATTTAAACACACAGCACAAAAGATGAAGTCTAAAGTCCGCAGACTTAAAATAATTAAAGAGCGAAGAAGAAAATTATTTCCATTTTGAAATACTCAGGAACTCTCTGTTCTTTTTGTAGTAAAAGGAGAAAGACAGACTTTCACTGTAAAGCAGAGCAGGAAGGTTACTCGTGTGATTTAAGATGCTGGCTTCTTAACTGAGGTATCTGTGCTAGGAGTCTGAAAGTTGGCAATATGAATGTCTACTCCATAGCATCTTGGTATAGACTATTAGATAAATGATTTTAAAAGTGCATTAAAAAACTCCCTGTGACTGATAATATTTATCAGTAACTCTCAGCTTCAGCTTCATCAAGCCAATGACAGCATTATAGAATTAAAAGTGTTGTAGTATTACAAACAACAGTCCCAATCTATCATTTTTATTTGCATCTCTTGCAGCCTTCTGGCATCTTATTATTCCCTTGACCACAAGGTCAGTAACCTTAATGAAATACCATAAGATATGTTTTATATACAATTCTAGCACTTCTAGTTTAAGAAAAAAATGCTGTAAACTTCTTACTGCAGACCAGATTATTGGCTGCGTGTACAGAATTCCTGTTGGAAGAGCAGCTGGTGCATCAGTGAGCCCAGTGCCCTTGACTTTATGTATAAACTGTTATTCTGGGATGCTGTTCTGAGATACAAATAAAGAGCACTTACTTTTTGGAATTACCACCAGGGTTAATAATCACTAACTGCGTCTCAACAGTAATCCAAATATTTCACACGTATTGCTCAAAATATTTCCCCCCACCCACTGTAAACATACATATGAAATCACAAATAATCCTATTTGTTAAGTCAATACCAGCTTTGGGTATGTGCAGCCTGCCTGGGGGAGCAGACCCTCTTCCAGATACTCTGCCTGTACTTCTGAAAAGACAACATGAGTGGCACGGGATATGAGGTGAAGGCAGCTGGCGTAGGAAGAAACTGGGGAGAACAACTTCAAGTGCAGTAATCCTGGCTCCCTCAATCTCCCACCGGGATCCAGCTCTGTTCTCTTCCCCTATTCTTTGTTGTGCTATGCCCAGTGCCTGCTCCTCATATATTCAAAGTGTCCAGAATGAATTAGATTTAATTACAGCAGTGACTACAAATTGACCAAGATCAGGTGTGGGAACAGTAAAAGATTCAGGCCCTAAATAAGTTGAAAGATAACAGATAGAGAAATGTCAAGGGAAAATAAGAGAACATGAAAATATTTCACTGTTAGTCATGCCACAGTCCACTGGAGCGACTGTGCGTATTGCATAGAGAGATGGAATATATGCTGTTCTTCATTTCTTTGTTTAGCAGTTTGTCTTAGAGGCTGTAATCAAGAGCAGCATTCCAATGACCTATGCAAACACATCATAAAATGTAACCTCTACCCTTAAAGTGCCTGACGTAGAGGTACTTCCATTGAGCTGCTTGTGAGTTATTACCATTTTTTAGCTGAACATTTAATGGAAATGATTCTCTAACTTCATGGACAAAAGATCTCATATTTCTCAATTGAACTCTTCATTCATTATGAATGATTTACCAAGCTCTGTTCCCGATTACCTGGAAGTCACAGCAAGCAAACTGGTGACAGCTTCATTCTTTTGATAAAGTCCTTCAGTAATCACCTTTGCCACTAGATTATTTTTTTCCCCCCACAGATACTCCATTCTTTCATTATTTTCTGGATTAGGACCAGGTTCTTTGCCAGCCAGTGTTTTCCAGGATCTCATCTATAATACTCTGAATTGGCAGACTTTGACACCAAATGAGGTCTTTGATACTATGACTCTCCTAAGAACATTGCCATACCCTTCCCTAACACTTCAATAGGCATTTTGTTAGCTTGTTGCACCATGAAGTGAAACCCCACAGTTTTTAACCCATATAGAGACATTTTAATTATATTTTCCATTTTATAACCTTTTGCATGAGAAAATTTTTTGTCAGAGAAATTCTTGGCACTCTATTAAACCGGTAGGTCCTGAATTTTGAAAGGCCCTGGAGAAGAAAAGTGTCCTTTTATAAAGCTTTCAACCACCTTTTGGAAAGTGAAAATCAACAGTGGATTTTTTGAATAATGAATTATTTCTGGGAAAGGCTAAGAAGCTGATTTGTTATTCAGAATGACTGACCTGCTGCACTTATTCAAACTGAGCATGGCAAAAAAAAAAATATAATTGGGCTTCCTAACAATGGAATTTAGCATCAATATACAGTTAGAGTCCTCATTACGTAAGCTATGGATAGAAGTGACATTGTAGCACTCTATTACCATACTACCATGCTGCAGAACATTTTGAAGTTTAGCTGCAAAATAACAAAACGATTCAGTGTACAGAAAATCCATTAAGGTTGTACAATACTTGAATGAAGATGTGTTTACAAAGGCACTATTCACAACATGGAAATACTTTCCTGTATTCACAATTCAGGACTCGGAGTCAGTGCACTTCTGCACCGCCTCTTAGCCCCTAACCTTACAAGCATCAAAAGAGATTTTCCTCTTATGTCCTTGACTCTGCAGTCTGCTGGTAACTGTGCCTTCAAAGTGCACCAGTGAATTTCACTGTTTAAAAGAATATGTAACTGCTGGTTTTAGCATTTAACCTGGTTCAGAAAATACAGTCAACAATCCATCCTGTGATTTAAATGTGAATAACATTTAAAGAAGGTTAATCTGGAGGGCTTTTGCGCATAGAGTGATATATGGGAAGGAGCTGTTTAAGGTGCAATAGTTGACCACTGTGATTTCCTTTTCATATCATTCATCTCTCCACATGGTTCAACAATTGAAATGGTTTGTGGCTGCAGGGACTATGACAAACTTTGGGCATAAGCAGCTGATAGAAAATGATAAAATGTTAATTATAAGTTGTAAGCAGAATGAAATCATCAGCGACCTGCTGATTATAAATACAGCTTGCTTACACACCCAATATTTTCCATACAGGAACATATTATTGTGGTGGGGGTTGTTCTTATTTAATGTTTTTCAGTATAAATCAGACATGGCCAGATCTGCTCGTTGCTGCGGGAAACAGGTTTTTGCTTTCCTTTCTCATCTTAGCACAACAATATAGGATAACTGTCCTTCCACCCAGAGAAGATATCAAAAAGTTAATCATGAAAGTGGGATTTTTCATCCTTTCATAAAACAGTGTTACAATGGATATGTCATGATCAGCCATCTCTCTGAAACGCACTTCATGCTTTTGTCCGGTTCAAAAGAGACTGCTGACAGTTATTTTTCCATCTTCCCAGATGGATTCTTACTTTTGCAGTGTCAATTTAAATTGATGCTGACAAAACCCAAAGAGGATATTTTTTCCCCTGTCCTGCAATCAGGATAGTAATTCTGAATTGTGTTTAAAATGACTCTCTGCTTTCCTTTTCCTTGGCTGCAAACCAATTCTCATTATTTTAGAGTACACTGTGACCATGTTCTAAAAAAATATCATGAGTCACTTGGATGGTCTATTTTATCTATTTTATCTGAACTCTAGAATCATATATCAGGAATCATTATATCATTATATGAGGAATTAGAGATCTACAAAAATATTTTTGTTAGAATCAGAACGGAGTGATTTTTTTGTTAAAGTGAAAACGTAGACCCTATTGTAATCACATTTATATGACCACATGTGCTACAGGAATATTTTTCTGGTGCATATTTCCATATTCAGTTACTTAAATTGATATTTAATCTATATAGCAAGGTGACCTTTTTTTTACTCCCAAGCAACACCTGTGAACTAATACTCTATAACTTTGCCTTATTATTTCCTCAATTCTTTTTTGACTTTTTCTCTACTTTTTTTTTTTTAAAATTAAACTCGTACTTTGCTAAAAAAGTCATCTTTTTGCCTACAGTCACTTTAATTTTCCACCTTTTCCTTTTTCTTTCTATAACTGCTTTCCCACAAGCTAATCGATACATGTTGGCCTGATATTGCTATAAACCTGGTAACAGCAACTTGTTCAAAATATCTGTGGAATCCATTAATATCTCAGCTAATCACAAACCTACTGTCCTAAACAATAGGGGGAAAACTAGCTTCCATAAGTCATCATTCCTACTTTTAGCAGCAACTGAGAAAACGTGATTTTACTGATGAGAACTCAAATGTAGGAAATATGCATAAAACCACCATGTTTTGCAAACTCGGAGAAATTTCATCACAGAAAGAAGTTGGAATACATCCAGTATCATGCAAATTGTTCAGGGTCCAGCTAATACAGTTGGATAGTAAGGCACTTGTCTAACACATGGAATGTATTATTTAGGAAGTTAAGACCAATGCACCCTTGGATGAAGACTACTCACAAAAAGTCCGTAGCACTAACTTCCTGAAGCAGAAAGGAAAAGCAGAAAAGGTGAGAGAACATGGCACTTTGGAGGTTAATACCAACGTGTTTATGAACTAGCAACACGACTAAGATTTTGAGAACGGAGTTGGTGTGAACCTGGGCAGAGGAGTTATGATCCTCTCTGCTGCACAAAACGAATACTGTTTGCAAAACGTGTACTCTCTGAACCAAGATTAGTGTTTAGACATGGAATCATGAATCTGACCCTGTGTCATCAGCCATTATTCTTGGAACATTTAGTTTGGGGGAGGCTATTTTGAGTACATTAGGTGAACCACCTTGTCTTCTCTCGATATAGAATTAGATCTGTTATTCTTACAGGTAAGGTGAGAATGAAGAAATAGATAATTTAAAACACAATTTAATTAAAGCTTAGCAGGCTTTTTTTCTTTCTGTAAAGTAGCTCTGAAATTGTATTTTTTTTAATACTCAAACAATAAAATATTTACTTATGTTCCCATCTGATTCTGAACTTCTGCAACAGAGGATTGACAATTATGTCATTTAGCAGTGGACGCCCCTACCGGTAAAATAATTAAGGGAAATTACTTACCTTTGAGTGTTACTGTATCAGGCACAACAAAGACCAACTAACCTGAAGTATTGTATCAGTACAAAAGGCACTTCAGGCTGTATCCTCAGAAATAAAATGCTTATTACCTTCACAATTAGTATCTCCATGAAACCAAGTTAATTGTAGATATGCTCTAAGAACCACCTTCTGGAATACTAATTTTTAATCAGGTAACTTTTCTGGCGTCACCTAAATAGTCATAGAATCATTTAGGTTGGAAAAGACCGTTGAGATAATCGAGTCCAACCATTAACCTAACACCACTTAACCATGTCACTAAGCGCCACGTCTACATGTCTTTTAAATACCTCCAGGAACGGAGACTCAGTCACTTCCCTGGGCAATCTCTTCCAATGCTTGACAACCCTTTGTGCCTTCTACTCCAGACAAAGCTGTAACATCTTGGACACCAAGCACAGGTATCATAAGCCTCCTATAATCTACAATGTAAGTTTCAGAAAAGATGGTAAGATCTACTACACAAAAGCGAAAACAGAAAAGTCCAGGTAATTATTTTCTGCAAATTTTATCTTTGCAGTTTCATTGTTCAATTTTAACCTGTTACATAAAATACTTATTTCTTTATTTTCTTTTTATGCCCTGGATACAGTGCAAGCTTCCAGCATATCAGCTGCTCCTCCCAGTTGTGTGTCATCTGCAAACTTGCTGAGGGTGCAGCATCTGCCCACCATCCAGATCATAAATGAAGACATGAAATAAGATCAGACCCGGTATTGACCCCTGGAGTACAATGCTGGTCACTGGCCTCTGACTAGACTTTGTACCACTGATAACCACAAAAATTGCTTGGCTTTCAGTGCAAATTTCTTCATGTGTACAAGCTTTGTTGGAGGGCAGGGAAGAGACTTAAGCAACATTTGCCTTTCTAAGAGCAAAGACAAAAAAGGCAGAAGTACTTGCCTATATAAGCATACATGTCATGAGACATCTGAAAGGTGCTGGGAGAAGAGTATTTTCCCGTGACTAACCTTTTATGATAGTCACAACATGTCGTTCCCATCGTTACACTAAGTCAATGACAAAATATACAAATTCAGAAAAACTTCTAAAACATTAAAAAAATCAATAGGCATATAAATTATTTACAGTCTAACAGGGAAAATTCTCCTTAAGCTGAGAAGGATCTATAGCATAAATATAAAAATCAATATGCTGTAGTCATGAGGGAGAGTCACTGTTTGCAGTACACTGAATATTTATGAGCTCTCCAGAATGAACGAATTGTACAAACAGGGAATGAATTCTATAAACAGTGTCTGTGATCCATGAGCGATCCTGTGATTTGTTCTTGCAATCACAATGTTTGAACGTGAAAATATGTGGCTGTTATAATTCAATATTCATCAAATTTGATAAAAAGCAGTAACTGAGGGATTTTTTTTCTGAAATGCTTTCTTCTTAAGCTACCCGTTCCCAAATGGCTTTGTGATCCACTATTACTTGTAAGCAAACAATGTTTTCAACATACACATACATGCCACAAGTGGACTTCAGTGCTGATCAGTTAGAGGGGAGGAACAGGATCAGGCCATCCACGCTGTCTGAGAATGGGGTGTGTATTTACATTGGCACCAATTAAGGCACAGTTCTCTGTCGGTGTTGATCAGTGTGGCCAGCCACCCATGCGTACGCGCCAGCGGGGAACCCGCTCAGCCTGGCTACAGGCTCCAGCTGGAGGCACTGAGCCATTGCAGCCTCACATCTATCATTCAGCTAGATTGAGCAACCCCTAACAATAATCAGTATAGCCTTTTCTAGAGCTTGCTTTTGTTACCAACACTAGCCATTAGAGATGTGGTTTACCAACACTAGCCATTAGAGATGTGGTAAAGTAGGTTACCTAAGCCAAAGGTAACTGCAACAGCACATAGTGTTATAAAGTGCATGCAACAACCCATTCGTCAAACTTGGAACACACTACAATGGTTCCTTTGTTATATCCCTGCTTAGAAATTAAGAGTGGCAGTAATTTAGCACATAGCAGTGGTGCCTGATTCAACGTCAAACTGTCTCACTAGCACTCAGAAGTTTCCTTTTAGCAGCTGTAAAACCCTTTTTTTGGCTTAACTGAATGGACCTTGATAGCAGCACGAGGAAGCCTCAGAAAGCTTATTTTGTTCGTCTAGCCATCTGCCCACTCTCAAAACTAGTCTCTTCAAATACCTACAATTATTTCCTTTTGTTACTCCTGTGGATTGGCACAGGTCCTAGAGCCTACTATGGAAGTTCTTCTGTAGGGTACATGAAATCAGTTTCTGGTTTTGTACACCTGCCAGATGTCCTCCCCTGTCACAGAAGAGCTGAAAATTAAATAGGTAATCAAGTATCTTTAAGACATATGTGCCAGACTAGTTTACAACTTCTATTGCACTCACTTCTTTTTATGAAGCAAGTCTTTGAAATGACTCTCAGCTACTTTTATAACAATAATGACAAGCCTATTAAACGATTAATGCCATCATTTAGCTAGAAAGTCAAAGTTTACCAGGTAAGAGGACATAGAATACTGTGTAGTAAGAGAGATTTCAACTTCACAAAGGTGAATGTTTCTATGCTGTCACTGTTTAGAAACATCCAGCTTTAAATTTAAACAAAAATAAGGTAAAAATGTGTTTTGTAGAATGGTTAATCACAGCCTGGATGAATAAAGAACTTTCAATTAATAAATGTGAAAAGAATCTTACTTAGTGCCATGATTCCTTCCTGAAAAGATTAGAACTATTTTACAAATTACTTTATTTGCTATGTAGTAGATAAAACTAAAAAAATTGCTTTCTTCAGAGAGAAGCACTTTTCTACTCAGTTCTTACTTACATGATTTTCTTAGATTAGGACATTGTATGTTAGACTTTACTAAGGAAGAGTAATAGTTAGTAATCATGCAACATAAAAAAGTCCATCAATTTTAGTAGAACTGGTTTTTTTTTCAGTTGTGTGTAGCAATCCCTAAATATGGCAGTTCAATGCAGTTTAAAAATCATGTTTCCATTAGAGCAATACTATTCTAAATTATCACAGACACAGAAGCAGCATTGAGAAAGATGCTTCAGAAGGCCATCTTCCTGCATGCTAGGCAGACTTCTTGCATACGGACTTCAAAAGTAGCTGCATTAGAGACTGACGTGTTCCTAAGCAAGGATCTCTGGTTGTTTATTCACCCTTCGTAAACGCAGAGGCATATTGTTACCTTTCCTGTTAAACCTTCCAGATCCTGGTCTAGCAAAACATAGCCTTTGAGTTGCAATGCCAGGGAATAAAGACAAAGTCTCTTCTCAAATGGTTTTGGGCTTGAAATGTCTGGTTCTTCATTAACATTTTGACTTGAGGGTATTAAACTCACATCACTCAAGATTCCTTCTTATAAAATCTTTTTGAACTTTTTAGCAAAAAATGGATGATTTGAAACAATCCTCAAGAAGATATTGTCCGTTAGCTTCTCATGTATATTTGATACATACCTTCAAAGCTAGATTAATCTCCTGCCACTCTTGGAGAGGACAGTTTTAATTTGTTTAAAAAAAGTTACCCTTGGTAGTTAGTTAGCATAAAGAAAATCCTTTTATTATTAGTTAAATTTATTTGCTAATAAATACAAAGAGAGAGAAAAACACATTATCCATTTGGCAGAGAGTTTATAAATATGTAGACTGGCAGAGAAATGCACAGTGCTAGAATAAGATTACTAGTAAACCCAACTATTTCGTCCCTTGGCTCCTTTTGTTCTGCATACACAGGAGACATTTAGACTAGAAAGCTAAGCTCTAATTCTTTTCTTAGGAATTCTTATTTTTCCCTCCACACATTGAAATTCCACAGACAGTTTCCAAAACTTTCCCAGTCAAATATTTTGCTGAGCTCTTTTTCCTGTGTATTTATCAAAAAAAATGCCTAAAGCTGGGCCGGACACCTCTACTTCTCAGGAAAAATATCTGTTGGGAAATGAAATTTAATGCAATATGGTATATCATGTTAAATCAGACAAAGATTTCAAACATCAGTTTGCAGCAACTATCAACTATAGCAAGAGGGGGTGTGTTTTCTTTCTTTTTTCATTTAATTTCTCAGTAATTCTTTTGAGTTTCAGACATGCACAATCCTCTTTAGACACCTTTCATATGCATTATCATGTTACTTAAAAATATGAACAGAAAAAGAAAGGCTGAACTTTAAACTTATACTTAATCTAACAGAAAAAGTGATTTTAAAATAAATCCATTACCCTATCCCTTTTTCTTCTGTAGTTGATTTCTGCCCTTTTCCTTTCCTGCTAAAGGTCTGTTCCAAAGCCTTTTCCAGTCAATAAGAGTCTTTTCACTGAATACAGTAGACAATGCTTCAGTGATTCTTCAGTGTTGTTGATGCATCTACAGTTTCTGATCTAAATCAGTTGTTTACAGCTAATTTATCGCAGTCATGAAAAACTAAACACATTCTAATTCTTGGCTTTTATAGATCAGCTAGCATTTTGGATTGAGAGGATAAAAGCTGCTAAAGAATCAATTGGCTGAACAAGTAGAATGAATGGAAAAAAACCTTTAGGAAAGCTCAATGATCTACTACATTAACATTAAACATCAATAAGAACAGAGAAGCAAAGTACATGCAGCTTTCTCCTATACATAAGGAAGAGGATAGATAAAACTATAGTTAGATAAAGGAAAGCAGCTCTGCAGAGAAGGACCTGGGCCATGAGCCAGCAATGTGCCCTTGTGGCCAAGAAGGCTGATGGTCTCCTGGGGTACATTAAAAAGAGCATGGCCAGCAGGTCGAGGGAGGTTATCCTCCCCCTCTACTCTGCCCTAGTAAGGTCGCATCTGCAGTACTGTGTCCAGTTCTGGGCTCCCTGGTTCAAGAAGGACAGGGAACTGCTGGAGACAGTCCAGCGGAGGGCTATGAAGATGATCAGGGGACTCTTATGAGGAAAGGCCGAGAGACCTGGGTCTGTTTAGCCTGGAGAAGAGAAGACTGAGAGGGTATCTTATCCATGCTTATAGATACTGAAAGGGTGGGTGTCAGGAGGATGGGGCCAGGCTCTTCTCAGTGGTGCCCGGGGACAGGACAAGAGGCAACGGGCACAAACTTGAACACAGGAAGGTCCATCTCAACATGAGGAGGAACTTCTTTCCTTTGAGAGTGGCAGAGCCCTGGCACAGGCTGCCCAGAGAGGTGGTGGAGTCTCCATCTCTGGAGACATTCCAAACCCGCCTGGAGGCGTTCCTGTGCCACCTGCTCTGGGTGACCCTGCTCTGGCAGGGGCTTGGACTACTTGATCTCTAGAGGTTCCTTCCAAACCCTACAATTCTGTGATTCTGTAACCCAAAAGCATAAGAGGTCTGGTTTAAGCCCCTTAACTATGAAAAAAAAAACCAAACCAGAAAAGGAATTGTTTACACACTGGTACTAACTTTTTTTTTTCCTCCCTTGCCTGTATAAGAGAAAAAAATTATAAATTAAAAAGCTTCAGAGTTTCTTTGAAATATTGTTTCTAAATATTATTATTATATTTGTGACTCTTCCTCACCTTACAGCTAGCTACAAATCCACCATGCTACTCATACTCACATCCATTAATTCCCATTTAGGGCAAGGCAAGCTTTTATACATTCCTTAATTAGCTGTAATGAGCTAATGGCAATAGCCATCTGCTCTGATTAAGTGAATCAGTTACAAGAGCTGCTTGTACTTACCTCATGTTTTCTCGGTGGTCTTAGGTGTTGCATTGTAAAAACCCCTCTCAGAGAGATATTTCCATCTCTCCTAGTTGAAAACATCCAGTACAAAAGTTTTCCTGTGAGAATTTATGTGCTCTCACACTTCCAGGTTGGGATTAAGATTAAAGGAACAGGGGAGCTGCTCAGCATTAAAATCATAGATGCCTTACCTTGCCTTTCAATAGCTATTTAAGAAACAAAACTCCTAGTCACTTCTTAAAAATCTTAGAAAATTCGTACTTAAATCAATTCTGTAAATAGACTTCACAGTCTAAGAATGTTTTTTCTATAGCAGTGAGAAAAGATAGAAAGGAGTTTCAAAAGTTTTTTTTTTTAATTTTTGCAATGCTTTTTCAATTGTAAGTAGATAATAACAGAATAAACCTGTAATTCTTTCTTAATGCACTTTGAGTGGTCCAATTTACACTTTGATTAATTCCTTTTGTGTTATTTCCATATATTGTATGCTTGATTTCATTGTGTAAAGATTATGATTTATTTTTACATATTTATATACAAATCATATGTAAATTGTACAAGTTTTATTCTTAGTAGAAAAGAGATACCTGCCAGGTACAATTATGTAGGAAATGGAAGTAAAGTCTAAAAGGCTTCATTTTATTCCTGTCTCTGTTAGTGGCCTACAAAATGCTGCGTGAGTTATTTTCTGTGCCTTAGTTGTCATTCTCTGTAAACCGGCCTAACGTTTAATTCCTCTATAAAGCACTTTACTGTTTCTAGAAGCTAATAGTGCTTACCAAGAAACTATGAGGAAAAAGTGTGAGTTGCATTTCTTTTCTGTGCAGGCTTTGCATTTTTTCTGTATCCAGAATGCTGGAGAAATGCAAAGAAATCTAGATCCCTGGAAAATCAAGGCAATTTGTGAGTTAGTCTTGGATGTGCTCATTTTGGTGAAAAAAGTGGAAAATAACCATAATCATCTCCCCGAAAAAGTATAATTTCTTGGTAACTCTTGATTCTTACTAGACCAAGATTAGGATGGTAGCTACCATTAATATGTCACTAGGGACAGTTTGGAGCTTTCCAGTGTGCTCTAACAATTTGCAGAATGGCAGATATTAAGACTCCACAACTATATTTCTACAAAAAAATATTATTTCAAAATCTATAATGAATACAGGGATGAACGCAATTTTTAATTTTTTTTTTTTGACAAAGTATGCAAAGTATGTTCAACAGGAAAAATAAGAGGTGAAACTAACAACTGGTTCTCATTACCTTATTCAAAATCTATTTCTCTGGACATTAGCTTCTGTAGTCTGGGTTGCTGTTACTGCATGTAAATTATTTATTAATCTTTATTGAATATAAACGTTTAAGAATCTAAATTACACATGCATAATACATATGCAACAATACTCAAATGGCAGATTTACTGCCTGCGTTATATAAGAGGAATGAAGTTCATGGACTGTGTGCACTGAAATTGTAACAAGCCATATTCTGCTTCAGGGCAGTTAATGTAAAGTCAGATCTCAATAGGAAGGAAATTCTTGATTGACACAGTTCATCACCTTTAAAATATGAAATTAGAAACCTTCCTTTTGAATATTTTTTTTTTTATATTTGACTAGATTACAAATAATTTGGGACGCCCTTTATCTGTAATGTTCACAGTACAACTGATTTCAGGTGGAATCAGTGCATGCTACCATGGAAAACATAATTCATAGAATGGTTTGGCTTTGAAGGAACCTTAAAGATCATCTAGTCCCACCCCTCTGCCATGGGTAAGGACATCTTCCGCTAGATCAGGTTGCTCAAAGCCAAGTCCAACCTGGCCTTGAACACTTCCAATGTTGGGACATACACAACTTTTCTGAGGAACCTGTCCCATTGACTCACCACTCATAAAAAACACAAATGAATTTCATAAAAATATACTTCCTTCCATAAGCATAGACAACCTGTAAGGAAAACCAGATTTCTCCCATTTCCAGGTCCAAAAACTCTAGAAATTTGGAGAAGCCTATTAAAAAAAAAGTGTTTATCTTCACTCTAAGAACATGTAAAACTGTAGTAAACTGTTGATTGTTGGTTCTGAGTTCTACTGGTTTTGAGTTTTACTGTTTTGAAATTACTTTCAAAATAATATTACTCATGTAATTTTGCAGAATCAGCCACTGAAATAGAGTTAAATATGTATATATACAGCTAATGTTATTAGCAAACCATTGTGAGGATGAGCTGAGAGAGCTGGGGGTGTTCAGCCTGGAGAAGAGAAGGCTCCGGGCAGACCTTCAAGCCCCTTCCAGCACCTAAAGGGGGCTACAGAAAAGCTGGGGAGGGACTCTTTATCAGGGAGTGGAGCAAGAGGACAAGGGGCAACAGTTTCAAACTGAGAGAGGGGAGATTTAGTTTAGGTATTAGGAAGAAATTCTTTCCTGTGAGGGTGGTGAGGCACTGGAACAGGTTGCCCAGAGAAGCTGTGGCTGCCCCATCCCTGGAGGTGTTCAAGGCCAGGCTGGATGGGGCTTTGAGCAGCCTGGTCTAGTGGGAGGTGTCCCTGCCCAGGGCAGGGGGTTGGAACTGGATGTTCTTTAAGGTCCCTTCCAACCCTAACCATTCTTTGAAACACTAGTCTTCCAGTCAAGAACCCACATTTCAACTCACTGTAGAAAGTAGCAAAGCAAAAGAGACATAACAGACTTTTTTTCCCCCAAATATTATGTCTTCAAAATGGAGAAAGAGTCCCCTGATGGTTTTATCATTAAGAACATGTCAATTGCTAAATAATTCTTATATTAATACACTCTCCGAAATTCAAGCAGAAATAACACTCTCTTGTGGAAACGGAAGAAACAAATCTGAAATCAAATATACCCCAGTGATTAATTTAATAGAAATAAGTTTCTGATTCCAGATGGCTAGAAGCCAAATGATAACATCAGACAAAGTTTGGATAAATGAATTAAAATAAACATCTTTAATATCTATTGAATAGTATTCTGCTGACTTTGCTCTTGTATTCTCTTGGCAAACAACTTGAGTAATTAAGACTAAAGCCAAATATCACTTCCTCCTATATTTGACATATCATTTTGGGCACCATGTTTACTGGATGTTCAATATAAAGTAAAACAAAATTACTGCAGGTTTAAAATGGGCTTAAACAGAGTGTTAGCACCTGTATTTAAAACTGAGATCCAGGGCCTTCCCCCTGCAACTGTAACAAAATCTACCACAAGCCTAAATAAATTTGGCACCTATGTATTGTATCATAGAGTTCTCTACTTATATGCAGGTTTCTGTGCATGTCAGCCCTGATCTAAATTCTTTCCCAAATTGGGCATCAGGGAGATTTGTGCCCATTGTTTACTTGTGTCACTAAGAGCAATGTTCAAGTCACGGTCCCTTTCACTGAAAACACAGACCACGGTGGTTTACACTTTTTGGAAAAAGCTTCTGTCTGGAAGTCCTCTAGATCCATCTGGATCCTTTGAAACCCATGTACAACTTACCCTTCAGAAAAATCACAGGGTCACCAAACTACCAAGCGATCTGTGGAGAGGGAAACTAGGCCACTGGGCCACCAAGCGCGAGTGGGACAGGAATGAAAAGGGAGCCAGACTGTAGTCTAGTGATTAGTGCAGCTAGGACAAAGAAGTCTTCGCTTCTGGTTCCAGCTCCCTGGGATTACTTTTTAACCTGACTGCCTATAATTCAAAAGTCTGGAAAGCAATGGAAGGCAGAAGAGGAATATTAGAGGGCTACATGAATTGTAAAAACGATTTCCATTTTATGAGTTTAAATTTCCCAAGCACTCATGAGAAAAGTGAAATGTTGATGTGACAATATTGTTGTCTGCAATATGCTGTCCCACAGTGGAAATTATATTCTTGAGATGCTGCAAGCCCTTAAACCAAGATCTTGAATCTTTGGAACAAAATGTAAATACAAGTAAGCAGTGGAAGATGCTTTTTTCAAGAGTTCAAGAGAAATTATTGCACTGTGAATACATGATACTTATTCAAATCGGTGCTGTGGTTTAGCCTCAGCCGGCAACAAAGAACCACTCCCACCCCCCCAGCTGTGGGATGGGGGTGGGGGGAATCGGAGAAAAAATGCAAAACTCATGGGTTGAGACAAAGATAGTTTTACAGAACAGCGAAGGAAAGAGGAAAACAACAACAATAACACTGATAGAGGAATGCACATACATGATTAAGGCACCACTGCTCACTGACAGGACCTGGGACCCCCCAGCCCCCTCCCAAGCATCGACTTCTTGCCCCCTCCCCAGGCAGCTCCCAGCTACAGACTGGGCATGGCTCCCATGGGATGGATACCTGTGTCCCTGCCAGGGCCTGGGGAGAACGAATCCTATCCCCGCCGGAACCAGGACAATCAGTAAGAAAACTATTTCACAACATACAAAATGAGATTTTTCTTTTTAAATTTTTATAGAAGGACTTATTGTTCTACAGTTTTCTTGAATGGGCTGCAGCATTTAAACACAGTAATCAACTAAGTAAGATGCTGTCGGGATACTAAACACATCAAGTGAATCAAAGCAGCTGCTATAACGATCAACAGGATTTAAATTTTTGTCCCAAAACAAATCATAAATAAGATAAACTTAGAGAAATGTAGAGAAACTGATAAAGCTAAACCACACTGGCATGAGAGTATGTGAAATTTAGAGTAGAAAATTAGCATCTTTGTGATACTAACTAGCAAGAAATTGAAAATATTGCATAAATAGATTGCCAATATCTGAATTTGCCAGTGGTATGATAGTGTAGTGCTCAGGACATTTTAGACATGAGGTGTTCTCTATGATTTCTTTATACTCCAGTCAGATATTTCAGTCCAATTAGAATATCTAACAACTGATGTCCTTTAGGATTCTGTAAATGTTATAGGCTGCAGAAATAAGTACTTGTTTGTTTTCATGACAAAAAACAGTCATGATGATTTTATTCACAGAGACTATCAATATTCGTTTAAAGTAGTCACGTGGGACTTTTTTAATACTAAGAAAAAACTTCAAAAAGTTGAAGATCCACGTTTAAAGCACTATTTGGAGTTCAGGAGAACAAAGCGTTGCAAGAGATGATTCGCTTTCAGTTTTCAGAGACTTTTGATTTGCACTGCAAGAATCCTCATTAGGAGGTTAGACAGTATGTCCTACCCCTAGGACAGACACAGCACCATAGAATCATGGACTATTCAGAGAGTATTGTACCCGAGTCAGAAATTCATAACTACCTTCACAGATTTGCTGGTTAAGATGAGGACTGTATCACTGAAAGGTGAAACAATGCTAGTACCAAGTCTTCTGAAACTTCTCTTACATGCCAAGAAAGATTTGGTTTTGCAGACTAGGTATTTAAACTGTGTAAAATTGAAAACTTGATTTAGGGAAGGGCAGCTGTCATCATTAAATGCACATAGTCAGAAGTGCTTGCAAGGATCTGCACAGTCACGTAGTCCACACTACCTGGGTAGATATTGCCCCGTTATGAGAGATTTCCTTTAATTATTTAGCTTTCATAGGACTGAGCACGGTCTGCTCAGAGTTGAAATATTTCAAATTGAAGCTTTGCCTAAACTCAGTTCTCATGCCTGGATGAGCATCCTGGCTTTCACAAAAAAGCATACAATCCAAAAATTGTCTGCACACTTTTTTCTGGGACTTTAATCTGAACAGTTAAGAGATTAGGACCAGAAAACATGCTGTGCTTCATATTTTTGATGTTGCATGCATGACCCTGTCATTATATCTAGATGAGCTAATTATTTTGTGCTGGCTTCACATTTGCTGGGGTTATGACTTTGAATTGGGAATTCACCACCAGTGAAATGCACCAGTTCAGAGGCAGAGGATGTGAGTCCCTGAGACAGCTTTGAGCCATTCCCACATGTCCTGTCACTGGATACCAGGGAGAAGAGTTCAGCACTTCCCCCTCCACTTCCATATTTGTTCTCGTTAAATTTCATGCCATTGATAATTGCCCAGTGCTCTAGTCTATCTAGATCCTTCTGCAAGCCCGATTAAAATGTTGCCCATTAAAACGTTCCCTATTAAAAATTTCTAGCCTGTACTTGGAGTTTCCAAGCACTGCAGCAGCTATTGGCGTACAGAAATACACTTCTTCCTTTTGTGATCCTTAACTTCTGAATGACGTGAAAAAGCTACATTATAGGTAAGAAACATTACACTAAAAAAAAAACAAAACCGGTTTCATCTTTGACTTCCTCATAAAGATGTGTATGTTTTGCATCTGGCAGTTGAGAGAATAAATAAAGCAATATTGTACAGCTAATTGAATACTAATTGTTATAGGCAAAACCTTCCTTATAAACAAGCACCTGTTCCTAAACACTGAAGATACTCTCAAGCATGAAAATAGCCTTTTGCTGAGAAAACTGCTAACTGGGCTTCAATGATCTGTTAACTACTCATAGGTACATAAAATCTCAGAGCTGAATACATATGCTTTTTACCCTCAGATCTGTATTGTCCTGTGCTGGGGACTGCATTAAATTTATGGATTTTTCTTTACAGAAAAGAAGAAGAAAAAAAAGAAAAGGAAAAATATTGAAGGCCTCATTTCTTTGTCCTGTCTAGATGCTCTGGTAATGCTCTCATTATTATAACCACTTGATAACTGGAGTGAAAATGGTAATTTTTATGACTCATAGCTTTTCTAAGAGCATAGTTCTGCTGTGCAGTAGCGACACAGTTAAATCAATTCACAATATAAAAAAGCTACCAGTTTTCCTCAGATGTTTTAAGGTCCACTTGGTGCTTAATTACACCAGAAAGCAGATTATCAATTATATTGATTTATCTGTCAACTTGATACAATGCCAAGATAGCCTAGAACCGAACACAGATTGTTATCTTATCTTAAAAGTGTTATAAAATTGATGAAACATTGACAATAATGAAATAATAAATAACAAGGTGAATATTGCTTTCTCTCTTTACTATATAATATTAATGTGTTAATTGCCATTTTGATCTATTGCTAGGAGTATTTATGTTTGAATAGGCCAATCAAAAACTGTGTTCATATGTAAAACATGAAAATTCCTTGTACTGTAAAGAATTAGCACACTAAAGCAATTTTGGCCGTATCATTATTTCCTTGTGGGAGAAATGTAACTTACTTTATTCCCATTTAAATGTTCTCTAAATTAGAATCAAATGAAAACAGAATGATGCATAAATTCTGATAACATTTTTCTTGTATGATCATGTATTTAAAAACAAAATATCAAGCCCTGTATGAATATTACTGGGCAGTAAAACTAACTCTCAATTTAGAAGAAACGTCCATCACTCATCTTATTTTTACCCCAAGCTATAATAGCATAAATATATTAAAAACATGAGAATATTTTCTTCTCTCAAACTATGACAAAATTTGTAAATATTCCCTTGCAAAGTTGTGAGGGAACGAACTTATAGGTAATTCAGAACAAAGTGCATCTTGTAAGAACTGCGTGAAGGAAGCTGGTGTGTTATTTCTTGTTGTTCTGAAAAAAGAACTTATCACAGCATCTCTAACGTTGTTCTCCTGGGACTTTAATATGTAACCATGTTCACATGCTGAAACACGGAAGTAGTTTAATTCTATAGTTATACCTGATAAATATCTTGGGCTTTTGTCATATCAATGTAACTGATGGGTGGTATCAGCAATAACATGGATTTTTTGCGATACATGAATATTGAATGTTCCATGAGCCTTGGAGATCAGTGTCTCAGCTGTGTCATCAACAGCATTTGTGGTAGAAAACGGTTAAAACTTATTATTTCATACAATCTGTAAGGTGTTTATAACCTATATTAGGCAGATTTTTCACAGAATTACAGAATCATTATTTGGATTCTTATAATCCTTCCTCTGAAAAACAAGTACTGGACTAGACTTCATATAAAATTTGTGCTGTCTCCTGTCAGTGTTGAAGCCTGAGAAAACACATTTCTTGCTGTTTACCAGAAATTAATCTTTACCATCAAACACAATATTAGTAATTGTGTATGTATTTTTATTTATATAGTATTTCTTAAATCAGGCTCATTTAAGCTATTTCCTCACATACTTCTGTTCATAAATCCTCATTTGCCCTTGTGAATTGTAGGAGAATAAAGATGAAGTAAAAATGTACTTGTCCTGTGTCCTCTGGAAGGGTTATGAATAAGTCTTGTATATGTACATGATGTTAGATCTAACTCAATTTATTTTATGCATGTATAGTTTATGTTGCCATTTCTCAAACTTCCATGAAAATATTTAGCAAGTATTAGAAATTTGTTAACAGTTTAAGAACAATGCACTTGTTTTATTGGATGTAGGGAAAATGGTATTTCTCTAAACAGAGCCACTGTTCCATTCTGAAGTAAGTATTTAGTAAAGTCATTTGTCAAAACTGGACTCTGCTGCTGACACGTTAACTTTAATGTCACTGTATACAGGAGACAAACTCCATTCTCTGTCTGCATTATCCTGGCTTGCATTTTTCATGGTTGAGAATTGCATTACTGAAATTGACTAAGATTAGAAAATTCAGGTAATTATTTTTTTTTATTATTATTTTTGGGGTTATCTTTTGGTATGTGTAACAATTTTAAAGAACTGTCTTGTTTCTGATAAAAACAGCCACAGCAACAGTGAAAAATAATAAAAAAAAAAAAAATCTGTGAGAAATCTGATGCATTTTGTATGCTGTGCAAAGCAAGCTTTAATTTTGTACTGTTTTTCTATCAGATTCATATATGGACACCAGTAAGAATGAAAAAGCATTCAGGAAGAACATTTCTGCTCAGCTGCAATGAAAGCTTAAAAATGTTTTTGTTTGTTTTTTCCTTTTTTTTTTTTAAAAAAAACCTAAAAACTAAAACTAAATAGATTTTTCTTCATGTGAGTATATAAAGGTTAGACTGAGTGCTGAACACATCAAAAGTTATATTTCTTACAGAAAAGAAAACAGAACTCAAAAGTTTAATACTATATTTCAAACTGAGTCTTTTGCTTTACTTACTTGTTTATAAGCTTTTTTCCAAATCCCCTCTCCTCTGCACACAGCTCCCAGTGCAATTAATTAAAAGAATGCAAATTTCAGCAAACAAAAAAAATGCCTGTAACCTAAAAAGGGAGTAGAATAAATTAATCTATTCCTCTGAACTTCTTTTTTTTTTTTCTTTTTTTTCTTTTATTTTCTTTTTTCTGATTTTAAATGTTAGGAATACATGAACAAGCACCGAATAATTTGTAGGTGTGAAATAATCAACAATAGTGTGCACAACAGTCTACAAACAAATTTCAACAGGTCAATCAAAGATAAATTTGAAGTTCTAAACAGGCTTTTTTGGTTTGTTTGTTTTTTTTTTTTGAGATGAGAGCTATCTGCTTAATCTCCCCTTTCATATAGTAGATAATGAATTAGATAGTAAAAACTAAACAGAGCTGCAAAACGAGCAGTTTATAAATCCTAATTTAGGATTTATAAGTCCTAATTTATAGTCCTATAAATCCTAGGAATTTTGACTAATTCAATTTGAATAGGGAACAGGATTTCATTATTTCTTGTGCGTACAACTACCCCATTTTGGCAGATAGTAAAGTAAAAAAACCCAAACAAAATCAAACCCCTGACATAATACACCACAGGTGTCCTTAGAGCCACAATAAGATTGAATGGTAATAATATTTTCCACATTCCTTATATTGATAGGATGCAACAAAATTAATTTATGGTTAATTTTGTTCAGGTTTATTTATTTTATTTATTTCTTAAAATTCTGTTTTACAAGTGTTGAGGTCTGGATACATCTGGAAATCACACTTTAGACATTACAAAGCATGATTATCCTACTTAACATGCACAGTATGTGCTCCCAGAAGGGTCATTTCTTCTATAAGCAGGATCTTAATTACTATCTTTATGCTGATGACATCCAAATATAATAGGTACATCAAACAATTCATGATGACTTAGATAAATCTGTCGCTAGTCTGGAAGGATAATTATTAGATGTTAAGTGTTGAGTGTCTGCTAACATTTGGTGCTTAAACCAGAATTGATTTTATTTGGCCCATTGCCTGCTAAATAGCAGTTCCTCATTTATGGTACCATTTGTTGGGAATATAAAATTGCCTCCTCAATGAATAATTTTGGTGTTATATTTGACCCTGAAACTTGTTCTGAGGGCCACATGGTTAAGTCTTCATATTCACACGTCAGGAATTTAGCAAGGTTAAGGACTTTGCTGTCTCAGCAGGATCTACGGCTCTTGATTTATGTCCTACCACATCAAGGTTGGAATACTGTAATTCATTGTTTGCAGACTTTTCCTCGCTGTTTGTTGTACACATTTCAGCTCTAGATAATTCAACACCTACAGCATCTGCTAGAGATCAGCTACAAAAGAATATCTGAGGAGTACATTGGCTGTCAAAATTATTTGGAGATACTTGTCCATGTTTAGAAATTATGCCACTCAGAAATTAACTTTATAAAGTAGAAGTTGTTGATGACATCTAAATACCTAAAGCAGATTCTTTATAGAAGCTTGGATAATTTTTTAATGAGTGAATTTGTGTATTTCCAATGTTTCTCCCTGTGAGTTCTCCAGAATTCCCTATGCTTTTCTAGAACATCATTTTAGTTATTTTGAGGAGTTGCTTATTTAATAGTTTATTTAATTCCTTCAGAAATCTTTCACTTGTGCAGATAGTAATTGCTAAACCCCTTGAACTATTCGTTGGAAAAGCATTTATTTAATCTGACAGATCTAAGTATTTGATCTGAATTTCCTTTAGTTTTTGTGAAACCTCATGGTTTTAGGAAATGAGCAATGGAGTTGAAGAATGATCAGCTGATATTCAGCCTTGAAATTCAGGAGAGATAAAGATGGATGGTGGTCCTCAGTGTTATTATTGATCACAAAATGGTGTTAAATTATACAGTGTTATACTTACCAACAGGCGAACTTTACTGCTCAGAATGCTTTTCAATTTTCTATTTATTTTCTAATAAACTGAATGAATAGACTCCTGTCATGATTCTCATTGGGTCTATTTACATTAATTTTTTCTAAAAATATGTCCTGCTGTCAGCACTGATCACTGTTGGGTATGTGATAGTAACTCTTCAGTATTTTGATAAAGGATGAAGTGTGTGTTCCTGATGCTGTGTGAATCACGCCACTACCACTTCCCCGCTACGCTCTCTACAGAATCACTGTGCCCACCAAGTTACAGGTGCGCGCCCAAATGTTGCTGACTTTGCTAATCAAGCTGCACATTGTCAAAATCCTGCGATAGGCAAAAGGGAACTTACTTTAGGAGCTAAGAAATAAGTGTTAGTTCAGTTAACGTTTTAACAGTCTAACTAAACACAAATAGTTGTTTTTTATCCGGTAAAGTACTAAAAGTACCCTTAGCCCAACTCAATACAGAGAGGCCTCATTATAATTGTCAGACATGAAAACTTACCAACATCTACACCTGTGTTCTGATGTTATGCTCATCCCTCCAGTGCCCTCCTGGGTCCTGAGGCTGAAACTTCAGTCATACTCCAGAAGAAGAGAGGAGCAGGGAAGCATAACAAGTTGTCAGCATCCTGGTATCTTTGCCAAGAAGGAACGTGACAGTCATGGCGGTGGGAGTACCTTCTTCCTCTGTCCTGGGTCCACTTGGATTACTTTGATATATTCTTAACTCAGCCTCCCTCTTTTCCATTAATGGCCAAGCTGGACTTTGAGAGCTGCATGGGGGCTTCCCTCAGCTTTGGATGACATCAAGGGTTGTTGTTCATTAGAGTGTGTTTGTCAGGCCGTTTCCCTAGATGACATTCACAATGCTTAGAGAGTTACAAAGTCATAGTCATTCGATCACTAGACAACTGTTACAATAAACAAAATCAATTAAGTTAAAGGCAAGCTCAGAAAATCTTAAGATCCTGCATAATCAGATCAACACAGAGCCCACAGGCTTCTACTAAATAAAATAACGATCATATTTACAGGACTACAACAGCCAAGAAAGGAGACCGTGGCTGCAGCCTTCTTTCTGAGCAATCTTTACCAGCAAACTGCTTGCATAATAAGGGAAATCTATTCTTTCAGGGAGGTCAAAACTTTCAAAGCAAGACTGTAGAGACAAAGCATCACAGCAAAGCTGGACTTCTTTCTTGGTATTCCTTTTGATAGTGTACAACCACAAGCAAGGGCCATGCTTCCCACCTCGAGACTAGAAACACGATCAGTTGAAATAAACTGGAGCTATTCTAGCAATGTTTTATTTGTATGACATTTTGCTATTCATATTGATAAAAACCTTTGAAATAACGAGGAGAAAAAATTAATTTGAAACGTTGTTTATCTAAGGAAAATTTGACCCAAATTACATCCTTAAAATATTTTTCAGCTACTAAAATTATTTCTTAAGGGCTATTGGAAATAATGTGTCTAATCCAAACCTGTCCCTTTGCTCATTGAGTGTAACTAGCCACTGAAACAAAACAACTAACGTTGACAACATCAATATTAATTAATGTTTATCTGATTTTAAAAAGCCATTAAAAAGAATAAGAGATTTCTTCATTTCCGCACGTTACTTCAATCCTTGTTTCAATAAAGTGTGCTTATGTAGAATAGTTGTAACATGTCTATTCATAAGTTAAGCATTAAGCATCTTTCTAATTCTTTTGAATTACATATGAATTACTTAACCATTTTGTACATAAATGGATTAAAGAAAGCGCTTGATTTCTTTCCTGTGCTGGGATATCAATGTTTATGATTTTTTTTAACAGATACTGTGTGACTGAAATGGAAACCAATCAACCTTTAAATGTTTTAAATATTACGTGCAATATTGTCTAGAACAGTGTTCCAACGAGTCAATACACAACCTGCACATATTAAGGAAATTATTCCACTTAATGTATTTAACAATGACATAAAGTTTAAATGAAGTCTGTACTCTTTTTATTTTCAGAAATACTGGTAGCATACTAAAATAAGTTAAGAATTTTTCTCCCACTTTTTTTCATTACAGAGGAGATGGAGCACTAGCATGTCTGTAAAAGAATACAATCTTTTTCTTTAGAAGAACTGAAAGAAGTAATATTAGTACTTTGCTATTCGGCAAGGTAAGAAGCAACTCCATGGGTGCACTGTTAAACAGTAGAGAATTATTGTTCTTAACATTACACAGAAGATCAATTTTATTATCATTATATTCCATACCGAGTATAACATCCTTGGGAACTCGGAATCAGACACATTCAACACAGATGTTATTAAACAAAGATGAATATGACATATCTATATTTAGCATAATATTAGGAATGCCTTATGAACATGATAATGAGAGTAACATGTTACTGAAGGTAATATATTAGAAATGAGTCAAAATTAATATTCAAATCTCCCCCATCTTTCAATATTGTGGCTTATAGAAATAATAAAATAAACATCCTAGAAGACAGACATAGCTGTTGCATTAATTAAGTTCTTTCTACTATAGAATGGGAAATTAAATGCCTGAAATTTGGCTTTCTCAAAACAGAAGAGACTGTAAGAGCAATAACTGATGTCAGTAAAACAATGCAGAGAAGTTGTTAATTCACCATCATTCTTTGAAGAGCTGCGGCCACTCTGAAGATGTTTTTCAAACATACAGGAGTTAAATATGGCACACAGCTATTGCAAGAAGTCTAATGTATATATGAGAAGAATATTTATACCCCCTACATAATTTTCTACCGCTGAATGCAATTGCAGTTGAAAATCGGTACTTTAGCAGCTACAGCTATGCTAAACTGACTGACAGAGGTGACATGGTAAATATAACAGCCACTGTATCTCTCGTATCTTAAGACATGCTATGTCCTGGGTTGCCTCTAACAGTTTACCATAGGAAAAACAATGCTTTCCTGAGGACAGTCCTTTTTATTGTGTAGACATCTTGCCCCCAAGAGGAGTGTCTCTGGTACATATATATATGTGTGCGTGTGTTTTTTTGTGTATGCCTATATAAAAATTTCTTGTTCTGA
The DNA here is from genome assembly GCA_013396915.1 of Stercorarius parasiticus. Taxonomy (NCBI): domain Eukaryota; kingdom Metazoa; phylum Chordata; class Aves; order Charadriiformes; family Stercorariidae; genus Stercorarius; species Stercorarius parasiticus. The sequence continues at coordinate 135,456 of VWZL01000601.1, read as the reverse complement.
AATTCTCTGCCCAAACTAATTTAAAAAATCAATCCTACTGACCTACAGATTTTATTGTTGTTCGGAATAATTTATGGACTGGTAAACTGCTCCTTACCTGTGCTTCTGTAAGCTCTTTTAGCACGCTGTCTCCTCTTACATGGTTGGTGCTAGGCACGTGGAAAGGCCTCCAACAGATTCCCAAGTTACTGGTCGGCAAACTGGGTCATGCATTATGGAAGAACATAGCCTCTGGATACTCTGGAGACTCAGTATTGGGGCACTGATTACTCTGGAAGTGCCTCTAATTTTAAAGATTGCTACCCCCAAAGGAAAAGATGATTTTGATGTTAGTGAATTCTCTCTAAACAGTTGGAGATAAAATAATAGCCTATCAGAAAACAGCACCGACACATGGCAACCTACACATCATCAGGTCTCAAGACAACATTTAGCCCAGATAAGCCTGTGGCTCCTTTTTCCTTAGTTAAACTTAATTAGGTTGCCTTTCTGAAGTTTCTTCATGAAGGAATGATTGGAGCCAATGGAATAGTGGGTGGAATTTCCACTGAGTTGTTTTCAGAAGAACTGCACTTACAGCAAGTGGGCAAAACTGTTTCCGGATCCATTCATTCCCACAGGGACTATACTTACTCAGATGTAGGGTGATTTTTAGGAAGTCTTGCACATTTTGTGAACGCACACAAAAGCAAAACATATGATTTCACCAAGTCTCATAGAATTTCTTACTATCTCAACATCTCTGTGGCTGACAGAACTACTATAGTAATGATTAATCCTTTACCATTTAAGTGTTAATTTCTGATACTCGTACCAAACTCAGGTGGCCTTCAGGCATATTCAAGAAAAGAGTTTGCTTTTGCACACTGCCTGATTGCCATCTCTCAATAAACATCGGAACGTTTCCATTAGTGGGACACAATAACTTTCATTTAAGGTATTGTCTTCTATTTGCTTAAATGAAAATGAGAACACTATTATGTGTATTTATAACTATGTGTAATACAAATTTTAACAGATAATCATGGAAATAAAATGATGAATTTTGTTTTCTGGCAGTCCATATTTATGACTTGCTAAAATTACCAGTATTCTACTCAGGTACACTTGCATAGTAATATGATAATTGGCATTTTAAGAAACAATTGCTGCTATTATCAGGTGATAAATGATTAATACAGTAGACATTAGTACTGACTGAATAGCATTAACCTGACAAAATATTTTTTTAAGTAATTTATTTATGGTTTCTCTCTTTATGATTTTACTTATCTAAAATAAAGCCAACACTAGGAAACTACTTTCTGTAGGTTTTTTCTGATTATTTGAATAATTCCAACCTGTTACACAGTAAATGTGAATGAATGACATATTTGATTGCTTGAATCCTTTAGTACAGCAATTCTAAAAGCCGAAAAACCAAATAATACACACAGTGGAAATGGGAAAATTTTATACATTTGAAGAACTGCTTTTCACAGTGTTTCACAAGTAACTTTAGGGTTGTTAATGATAAAACCTTCACGTTCCAATGATAAGCTGCATGACATAATGGTAAGTAATTTGCATTGCCATTTGTTGGTAATACGTTTAAGAATGAAATACGGAAAAACCTCCTGAATTTACTGTCTGAAGTCAGCATAAAAATTAAAAAAGTGTGCTTCCTGTTCTGAAAACAAATGAAGAATAATTCCAGTTTGAATGGCTCTCAGTGGAAGTGGATTGGGACTTCTTTTCCCATATCTGGACTGAATAAGGAAGAATGAAAGGAAAGGAGTCGATCACAGATAACCTCTAGGATTTTCTTATTACTTTTTCTTTTACTCAGTGAAATCTGCCTATCACTTTTTTTTTCTTTTTACTTTAACTCTGAAAGAATCTTTGACAACTTATCCCTTTAACAACTAAGTACAAACTCTATGCAGTTAGCTATCTACTATTATATTGAAGGATTCTTTGCCTTTCTTTTTGTGTCTGTTTTGAGCATAACTCTTTTTCAGAAGTACAAATAAGATTATGTATATGTTGAAGTCTGATATGGAAAATGGTCTCAATAGGATAAATGTAAGGCTGCAGTTTAAAACGAACAAACAAAAAAAAATTCATCTGATCAAGCTTCCAACTATTTTTAGGAAAAACTTTAGTCCATGCAATGTTACAGTTAAAATAAATAAAGGGAGAATGGTTTAATACCACTACACTATTCAGTCACCAAACTCAGTATTTGGAAATTATCTTACACTACAAATGAGTAATTATTCTAACTGTAGGAAGATAAAAGTACTTTGCCTTCCCGTTTCCTCCAGTGAGAGCTGCTCATTTCAGCACATTTGAAAGTAAGGTCATAGTCTTACTGAATTTGACTATATAGCACATCATAACCTTAAGCTTCAAGCTTTAAGCTTCAGATTTGCTCTATTTTCAGGGGGGATCCTGGGGTCACAGCTTAGCCAAACTCAATCATTTTCTCTTTACTCTTGAGATGATTGTCTGCATCCACAGCTACCATCTATGTCCAAGTTTAGATCAACATTTGCATGACACTAAAAATTGGTCTTTTCGGAAGGGTAAGTCTAATTGCAGATTCAATATTAAAAAAAAAAAAAGAGAAAAAGAAAAGCTATAACTATATCTATTACTCATTCCCACAACTCCTCTCTCCTCCCCTGCCCCCTTTAGCATGCAACTCTTCCCTCTGTTTGGAGCTTCATAATTTCAAATTATATATTTGAATGATGAAATACCAGAAACAATTTCACACACTGTTTCATTGCATTCATTTTCATTACTGTTTTTACTAGCAAATAGTAATGTAGTTTCCAATTAGAGTTCTTCTTTCAGAAATCTATTGGGTCTGCAACTGCTGCTAAAGAAGCAGATAAGGCTATTTGATTTATGACATTCTTAGCTCAAACTACTGGGATCTATTATACTTCAGCTTATTTTTAAAAAAAGTTAAATATTGTATTGATGGATGATGGCCATAATAAAAAAACTGTGATACCCTTTGTAAATCAAGGAATGGTTGGATGAGAAATGATCCACCTTACTAAGTGGAGCAAAACTGTCTTTGCCAAGAGACTGGCCAAGCTGTTAAGTAGAGCTTTGAAGCAGGAACAATGAGGGAGAGAGTCAATGAGGAACTATATCAAGTGAGGAAGTGGCGGACCATGTAGGCAAGCAAAGAGCGTGGGGTGATGTGAACATAAAGGACCTAGTAATCAGCAAAAATGGACTGATGTGGGGCTACCCCAAGTGCAGGCATATAATTAAGTGCCTATCAGACAGCATGATGGGGAAAGCTCTCATACTCTTCTTGGGAAATTGGCATGACTGGTCTGTACTGGAGAGAGTCCAGCAAAGGTCCACAAAGGTGTCTAAGGGTTTGAAGCATCTGCATCTGTCATACAAGGAGAGGCTGAGAAAGTTGGACTTGTTCAGCCTGGAGAAGAGAATGCTCAGGGGGATCTTACCCATGTGTGTAATTACCTGATGGGAGGGTGGCAGTACAGAAATAGTCAAACTCTTCTCAGTCATTCCCCGTGTCAAGACAGGAGGCAATCGGCACAAGCTGAAACAGAGGAAATTCCATTTAAATATAAGAAAAAGGTTTGCGTTGTCTTGGGTTTTTTAATCTGTGAGGGTGTTTGAACACAGGAACAGGTCATTCAGAGAGGTTGTGGAATCTCTGTTCAGTGGGAGGGTTGGTCTAGATGACATCCAGAGGTGCCTTTCAAACTTGGATCTTCTCAGATTCCGTGACATAGATGGCACTTTTCAGTGTTAAGTAAACTCACTATTTAAAAGACTTCATATGTCTATGAAAGTAAACACCACATCAAAAGTATGCTAAGATATTAAAAAAAGCCCCAAACTTTCTGAGATTCTTTTAACTTTCAATTGGATTAACACATACTTTGCTAGGAAGTCCTTTATGCTTTTCCCTTCCAATATAAGGCCAATGTCATTACTGCAACTCACCACCATAACATACACCCCTGAAAATGACTTTTTAGTTAGTGTTCCAATTTGGCAGCTATCAAGTGACATGTTTTTCATTTAAGTATAGGGAGTTATAAAGCACCAAGCTGTAGGTATGTGTAATTTTCCCTAGCTACATGGCCCTCATAAAGTTAGGCTAATCAGTACTTTCAGAGAACTTGCCTTTTTTTATTTTTCAGAACCAGTGTTGTTATTCCTGCATTGTCATTCAACTATCATTCAGTCTTGTAATATAACCTAACCTTTCAAAGTTCTCTGAATGAATTAATTCAATTGAAGTTCAAAGCATCTTATTGTCATGTATTGCTGTGTGGAATTGATTTTCATTAGGTAATGTTTACAAGCACCACGGCATCACCTGAGGTTCTTAGTATAACAAAAGAATTATTAAAATTATGGGTTACTCAGTGGCACATGAGAAACTTTAAGTTCTTAAATATGGATGTTAACATTATTTATTCAAAATGGATACTCCTTTAGCTCAAGCCTTTAATTTCAATTTCACATAGATTTTGGCAGGATACCAAAGTTATTTGAATTCAACAGAAGACTTATATTGGCTATGACAGATGATGATTCAAAATGCAAGATATTCATCCTGAATAGCACAGAGTACCCATAATCCTTAGTAATTTAATGACATTTAACAATGGTATCTTTTATTTTTTTTTGTCTTCCAGAATGCAAGAGTTTTTTACCAAGCCAGTGATTTAGTACAAATTTTCTGCAAGTCAGGTGGACAACATAAGAACTGGTTCAAAGCTTTAACTATCACTACAAGTAAGATCAGGTTCTCTTCTGTAAATCCAGTTTGCAAAGCTAAATTGATTTCCAACATATCTAGGCTGGAGTTCTTCAAAACAAGAAAAACACACAGAGCAGTTCCCTTAATGATCAGTGTAATATAAAAGCATATGCCAGGTACTTATCTGAGTTCCAAGCTTCAAAATATTTAGGTTAGATTAAACTTGATATTTTTTCCTGTTTGCCTTGAATTGGTAATTTCTCCCCTTTCCACTTGATTTCTCTGTATATTTTGGTTCTTGTGTGAGCTGACACAGGCAGGATGAAGGAACAACCACAAAACTATGGATGAAAGGCAAAGAACAAATTTAATCTCAGTACCTCACGGACCGGGGAGTCTCTGAAGCAGCACGCAAGTCAGGGACAGAGACAGTGAGGAACAAGTGAGTCCTTGACAGTGAGAGAGTCCTTGCTAGGGAGAGGGAGATATTGTCCAAACCTGCTGTTCTTACCTGTGTGTCAGGTGTAGTTTTCCACTGTACTTTGATTTTCTCTGACAGCAGGGCAGAAATCTCAGGCACGTTCATTAGGGTGCCTCTAAGTCCATCAGAGGCCTGTTATCTAAGTGCAGGTGTTCTACTTGTTGAGTACATAAGACTAAACGATGATTAGTGTGATGAAGGTGTTTCCTGACACATCAAGTGCAGGTAACTTGAGCGTGTTTACAATCCTCCTCGCTGATCTTCTGTTATTTTCCTACAGTTCTCAATGGGGATAGCCCAAGAATATTCATTGTATATCTCAGAAAGGCACAGAACTGAGTTTTCCGTACATTTTGTTTTAATCCTGTTCCTCAGACCGGATCTTATCAGTGCACTTGATGCATCTGTTCAGTTGCGTGGAAATAAGGGATAAGGAAAGGTGAAAGTGAGGCTGGAATGGAGACTTGGTTTCAATTTGTCTTGCAACTAGGGGAATGAAAAGTGGGTTTGTGACACCGCCTAAGGAAGGCTACTTATCTCACTGAACTTTGCCCTGTACTGTGCTTGCCACAGCATCTGCAGATTTGTCTTTCTGGATTCATAGACAAAGTAGACTGGAAATAAATTGGAACCAAAATAGGGAAGATAGATAGAAATAAACTGATAAACAGCTGCTGTGTTTTTTTTTTTCCTTTCAAAATCAGGTTGCAGTTAGACTTAATAAACAGCATATGCTTCTGGAGCACATATATAATATATATATAGGGTATATATTACTGTTTTTATATATTACTATATTATAGTAATATTATATATATATTACATATATAGAGGACATATATAATATATGTAATAGTAGAAGTAGTCCAGATTTCTCTTTGGCCGTTATTGATTAACTTGCAGAAAGTTGAAGGCTGTTCAGCTTTAAAGGTTTGATTCAACCCTACTTGTAGATATGAATAATAAGAAAGCTGGAAGGAAAGAGAATTGTACTACCTTACCAAAAGAAAAAAAAAAAAAAAAGAAGGGGGAAAAAAAAAAAAAAAA
>VWZL01000601.1:108981-129158 GCA_013396915.1 Stercorarius parasiticus | reverse complement strand
CTAAATATGTCAAGATCCTACTTTCTAGGATGAGTGCAGCGCTCAAGACCCAAACAAATGTGTGGATGACTTGCATCCAAGGGTATTTAAAAGCTCAGCCAAGGAGAAACTTCTCCCATTCACGTTTATTACTCTGAAGTCTCAGAAAACTGATGAAACTGAAGGGGTAGGAAGATAATGTCACACAGTATTTCAAAAGAGTGGGAGAGAAACAATGTATCTGCCAATTTTAAGTCAGTTACTTTGATACTAATGACAAAAAAACTCAAATAAAATGGAATGCACTGTATAAAAAATTAATGAGTCGTTTCATCATGAATGTCAATGGCGTAGTTTTGTATAACACAGGTCTTACCCAGTACACATATATATAATCATACTTAGGGGGTGTTAGTGCATGTATACCTAAGCTTTATACTTTAGATTATAAGTTAGTTTGATGTGATGCCCACAGAAAAGTGTGAAAAAGGTTCAGCAGTATAGCTCAGAAGCTGAAGATGGTGAATCATCCTCTGTGAATAACTAATGGCAAGGGTAGTTCTTATGGTGGAGTCAGGGATCTATTCCTGCTAGCACTTCATCACCTTGATTGAGTCTCGTATCTTTCTCTTTTGTTAAGCAGAAACTGCAGCAAGTGGATGGACGAGCAGGGGAAATGGTTAGGGAAATGCCAGCGCCAAGCCCAATGGCACAACACGTGTAAGAAGTCCACTCTGTATTAAGCGCCACATCAAGTAAAAAATCAGAGCTCTTCTCTGAGTAGTGGGATCATATACAGATCTGAGTTGTGCCAAAGATATTCAGTACACTTTTAGTGGCCAAGAAGGTGGTAAAATCTTATAATATAATTCAGCTGGAAGGGGATTTCTCAAGGCCAGCTGGTCCAATCATTGGATCCTAAATATAAGCTTCACACAATCACATGAAAAAAAAGCAAAAAAAAGCTAATGCATATATTGATCACTATGAATACATATAGTATTGAGTAGCAACAGGGAAGTGGTATTCCCTTCATAAACCAGTCAGATTGTTACTGGAGTAATATCTCTAACTTAGATTCCCATCCTTCAGAAATGATGTTGGGAAAAGTAGCTCACCTGAGAGTGATTCCAAGGCCTGGAGAATGAAAAATGTAAAATACCTGAAGAGTGTGCTATAAGTTTAAGAAACCAAAGCTATGTCATTTAGTTTACAGATGGTTATAAAGTAACTGTTTCATGTTCTATAAATATGAGCCGTAAAATATAAGTATACAACCCATTTCTGAAAATAAGATTATTTGAAATTTAGAAGAAAGAGATACAAAAAATTGTTGTGTAGATTTTGAAATTAGATCTATCAAGCCTCTTTGTAGTACTGGCAAACTACTGGCAAATTAACTACTGGCAAAAATAAACCAGGAACTCATTCATGGAAGTGAAAGTTTTCCGTCTCTCCAGACTAACAGAACACTTTTCTTAGTAAAGTATGCTATTTGTCACTATGCAGTGCTTACTTAGTGTCACTCTTATGTGAGTGTCACAAATGACATTAAATTTGATGACTGTAGTGTTAAAAGCTCAACAAAATCTGGAATACCAGTTCCGTGGGAAATGTCAGTACAGATAAGATTTTCACTCAGCATCAGAAAAAAAAAAATCTTCAAAATAAGAGCTTTGAGGCTTATATTTTATGGGGCAATCAAAATGCTACCTTTAGTTAGAGGTAATGAAAAAGGAACAATTAAAAGAAATCCTGTCAGTTTCAAGAATCAACTTTTTTTTCTTTTTCTAATTACTGAAACTCTTGACTACTCTTTCTCTTTCATAAAATTGAACTGTCAAAATAGGTATTTTTTCAAGATGTGACATGTTACAGTGTGGCATTTTCAGCTATTGCTTAGCCTTTTCTGGATATCAGTAATAACGTTTGGGGTTTAGGCTTGACTACGGGTTTAAATATTATTTAATTATTATTAAAGTAAATTATTTTCAAATATTAAATGTACTGAGCATGATTAGGATTTTTAGACTGAAATTCTTTGTATATAAAATTCTATTTTTCCATGTAAAAATGAAAACATATATGCAGAAATTAAGGTACAGTCACTACAGGCAAATGTAATACTAGCCTCCTAGAATTCAGATATCCATTTCCCTATCTATATACTTAATTAGCTTTGGTTTTGTTTGGTGAGGGTTTTGGTTTTTTTTTTTTTTTTTTTTAAAAAAATAACTTTGCATTTGTCTGCCTTATTTACAATGTTCTGCCCATCATACCTTGGGATCAATTTGAGAAAAGTTTGTTATTTCCCATGTTGTTATTCTTAGCAAAAATAAAACTTATGATAATTTTTTTTCTCACAACCAAAAAATTTTATGTCACAGCAAACATACCATAATAAAAATATAGTAAGTTTTTTCTTGTCTACTTACCACTTCTACTTTAACCAGTCAAGATATCACGACAGAATACCCAAGCTTCAACTTTAGTATTGTTAGACTTGTATTCTACAACAAGTTAGTTTTGCTATAAAATTTGCCCAAAATGCATTTACTGTTCCCATAGAAAACTCAACACTTAAAGGCTAAAACAAACTAGTCCTAGATTGGCTTACACAGGTGCAATACAGTTTTTGGTGGTGTATTTTATATATATACACCAATTGAGGATCGCAATAGTTTAGTTCTAAGAAAGAAGCATTGGATTCTTTTGGCACATTCTATTTCAAATGAAATATTAATTTTGTAATTATGCATGAAATTGAGAGGAAAACAAACTGAAAGCGTTACAAAACCACAAAAACCTTCCTGCTTTAACATAATTTCAAAATAAATTAATAAATTCATCAAGCTTCCAGTTAAACAATGTGGTCACCTATCAGGTTTTGGCATCTTGAACATCTCTGCTAAACTTACCACTTTCCTGCTGAAATGACTTATTGCTTCCACAACATTCTCCCTATTTACAGGCATGATGTGCTATTAGTATCATCTAAGTATTAATTATGCATCCATTAAATCTGACAGAGTTTGTTTTTATCAAATGGCACATCATTCTGATGGTTCACAAATGCTACCAAAGTGACAATTTCACACTTGGAGACTAATGCATAGAATTAAAGAAAAAAACCCCACTTTCTTGGTTTTATACAAAACCCACACTGCATCTGTATAAAAATACTCAATGTAAATACTACAAAAATAAACCTTCTGTATTTTTTTTTCTTTTTTAAACACAATCTGATGGATGGAATTCTTCTTAGAAAAAAAAATAATGTTGAGGGAGAACAACAAAAAAAAGAAGCACTACACAAGGTGATAGCTTACCTTTACAAAACGGAGTTTGATAAATAATTTTAATTAAGGAAGGATTATTTGCAGATTAATTAAAGAATGATTATTTGGCTTCTGTTAGTATCTGCAGGCATGCAAATTGTTTGCAGATAAACTACATATTAGAAAGGCAAACCTTACCTCTTAAAAATACATCAGCCAAACTTTCACATGATTCACTCTCAAAAATATGGTGACATCCTAATACAGTGACATATTGGCTTGCAATATCTCTGTAAAGGCCAACATTTCACATAAGGATAGCATTACTTGAAACACAGTTTTATACAACTCGGAGTTCACTAGACTGTAGCATAGTCAACAGAGAGGTGTCCATCTTTTTAAATTTCTTTTTAATTTTTGTAAGGATTCGTCATTTCAAAGTTATTTAAAAAGAATTATTAGCAGAATTATGTATAAAATTTTTTATAGACCTGATTCAGTAGATACGATAGTTCTATGTTGAGTCATGTCTGAATAAAGATTGCAAAAGCAGCAGTGCCACACAGGGTATGACGTGGCTTAAGGAAACGTATTGCTTGTCATAACACGTGAGAAAGAAGAAAAACAGCTTGGTTTTGAGAACACAGGATCAATTTGAAATAAATGCATATATATTGTTATTTATAAATCGACCACATTCTGTATTATATCACTGTAAAAAATAGAAGCACAGAATACTGTAAGGCCGTCTTTAAATCCAGCTTTTAGAGTAAAACTGCATTAAAAATATATTCAATTTCAGTGATGTGTGGGTTATCAAACATACTATGGCAGGTTATAGCAGCCTCTGAGACAGACTATATATTACGTAGCCTGTGGTCACCTATTCAATGAAAGCGAAAGGGCACATTGAAGAAAGAAAAAAACAAACAAAGTCAAAGGATTTTTAAGAGGACAAAGCCAAATAACAATAAAAAAGATTGACACTAGACACAGAAACAAGAGGGCAAAGGGTTTGCAAAGCCTGCATGTCTATATACGTTAAGATGACTTTCAGTCTTCTCAGTCTGGTACGCTTAATTCATTTTCTATTTGTTATTCTATTGGCAACCAAGTTCCTACACCATGCATTTGTCAGCATTGAATTGCATTTGCTTCATGTCAGAAACCCATATATAAACGCCTTCTGCTATTTTTTTGTTGTCATTGTTTGCCAGAGCTCTGAATCTTAGAGTATTGAGTGTGCAGGGAATATGGGAACAAGTATGGGTATATTTTAAAGCTTCATCAAAGTGAGGAATGTTGCTTTTGAGCTCGTTATAGAGTGATTTATGTGGGGGATTTCTGGAAAGTTGGTCTGTTGGATCTTTTTTGCTTTCCTGTACAACTTCGTCTTTTCTAAAATTTCTGCAAAAAAAACCCAAACCAAAACAAAAACAAAAGGACTACCTGTAAAGCTGTAAAGCAGGTATCCTTAATTTTCTAAAAGACCCTTTTGACTCAGAAGATTCTATCTATACAGAGTATCACTTTCTATTATCACCATATTATTGAAATTTAGTGGAAAATGCTTTTAATTCTGGATTTGAAAAACAGTAGGGATTTATATGTATCTGAAGACTGCCACATCACCAGACATCAACTTCTGTGAACATGATTAGTAATAGGTCTAATAATGTTATACAGTCTGTTATAAAGAAGAAACAAAAGACAGTGAGTCTTCAGCAGGCTCAAGTTTTTCACCGAACTACATTTTTCATAGGAAAAAGACTGCATTTTTTTTATTACTGAATAACAAGAGGTTTGTTTATAGTGTGTAGAGCTAGGCTTTTCTATCAGCCCATGCTTAGGAACGATCAAAGCTGTCAAAGAAAAGAAAATAATAATAAAAGAAAAGGTCCTCAGCCACTAAATCTACTCAATATTCAGGAAACAAGGAAAATTGACTTCCACGAGTCTACTCCCCTTAGACTACTGCCTATATTGGACCTATTTCAAGTATCTCCATGTGCCACTCAATGCAGAGATGATGTCAAAGATCTTGGCGTAGCATTTGATACCAACCAGTTTTCATCCTGGATGTGCTGCAGTACCCTCTATCTTCAGATGGAACTTGATGTGCAGAAAATGCAGAGAATCAAGTAAACTCCTATTTTCTCTTTGGCTGTAAGAAATATGTCAGTGGCTGTCATATACAGCATCCACAGCAATCTGCAGCTTCTGATTTAGCAAGCTCATAGTGATTAGCTCAGAAGTTGATTCATCTTTTGTAAAATAGGTAAAATCAATCAATGATGTAATTGGGATGCTTGAGTTGATGCAGCCATCAAACAGAAACACCATACTCCTCAAAGGATTACATTACAGCAGAGGAAAAAACTGTTTTAAAATTAAACTAACTCCTTTAATCTTCACTAAACAACCCCAGTATTTCAGGTGCTCTGAGAATATCTAAGCAGACAGTTTAATAAATTAGATGTAACAAATCTTTTTTATGATAATAAGTTGGATCCATTCTATCAGAAAGTTTCCATATAGCTTTTTTCCTCTGTAGTTCCTAAACTTTGATGTTTTCTTTAAGAATGATGTGGGGTTTTTTAAAATTTTTTTTGCTACCTGAATGTATGGGATAACAGAATATTGATTTTAATAACTATAAGATTTGAAAGTATGCCCACATTCGATTTACTAAACTCAGATTTCCTAGCAAATCTGAGCAGACAGAAAAAATGTGGTTCTGTTTTTAGGAGTGATAGAAATACTTAATGAAACCTCAATTTAGTTTTTAATTGAAATTATTGCAATTATTTATTGCAAATATTTGGTAATGTATTCAATAGACAAATTTATGTAAGTATATGAATCATATAATCAAAGAGTAGTTTGTTTTGGAAGGGACCTTAAAGATCACCCAGTTCCACCCCCTGCCCTGGGCAGGGACACCTCCCACTAGACCAGGCTGCTCAAAGCTCCATCCAACCTGGCCTTGAACACTTCCAGGGATGGGGCATCCACAACCTCCCTGAGCAACCAGTCCCAGTGTCTCACCATCCTCATTGTAAAAAAATGTCTTCCCCGTATCCAATCTAAATCTACTTTCTTTTGGTTTAAAAACATTGTGCTGTGTCCTGTCACTGCAGGCCTTGGTAGAAGTCTCTCTCCGTTCTTATAAGCCCCCTTTATATATTGAAAAGCTGCAATAATTTCTCCCCAGAGACTTCTCTTCTCCAGGCTGAAAAACTCCAATTCTCACAGCCTTTGCTCATAGGAGAGCGGTTCCAGCCCTCTGACTATTTTCATGGCTCTCCTCAGGACCAGCTCTAACAGGTCCATGTCCTTCTTGTACTGGGTACCCCAGAGCTAGGTACAGATCTGCACTGTATATAAAAATACATGGAAACAAACATATACCAGAGAAAGAATCTGTGGTATATATCTATATATATATATGTAATAAAAATAAACGTATGTTTTCTTCTTGATTATGACATTGGATGAAAATCTTCTATGCTTTCATCTGGGACTAAATATGGAGAGTATCTTGATTTAAGTAAGTAAGTTGATTTAAACAGGCTTACAACTAAAATGTAAGAAGCCAACACCTCTCCCGCCTTCTATTAAGTAAAACTAAAAACAGTAATTGCATTTTTAATGTTCATTAAGTTGGAGGATGTTTTAAAGTGTCCTTTTCACCTCGATTCTCATCAGTTCAAGAGATATCACTAGGTTATTAATTCAGCAGATATCACTATTTCTCAGACTGGCCGAGTAGTATTTTCTTCAGTCCTCCACATCACGTCATAGAAAATATATGCAATACTTCCATAAGAAATATTTGCATAGATAACAATGTTTATATAGCACAGGGTCCTGAAACCAACAGCCTCAAAGGTGATTATGTACCTAACTTCCCCAAAAGCACATAATCCCCACTGAAATCAGCTGTGGTCTCTCACAGTTGATACTATAAATGTATGGGATTGCAAAGAACTAAGGGGTTCATCTATTTCCCTCATAAATTGATCTCCACATAACAATTATTTGGATTTGAACTCCTGTTTGAAATGTAGAGTTTCTTTATTTTCCCCTAAAATAAAGCTAATATATGTAAGAAATTTGTTATTCACACTGCAAGTGGAATTTTCTAGAAGCTCCTATCATTAGTACTAAAAATGCTCTACCATCTGTCTCCTCCTCTCTTCACTCATTTGTTTTGCTGTCTGGAGTCATGCTATTTACTTATTGAAGAAAGAGGGAAAGTAAGCATAAGGAGTTTCAGCAAACACTCTCCACCTTCTGCCTTCTGTCCCCTCAGTAAGCTTCTTTTGCATGAAATCCCATGCTTTGATGATGTATTCCATCAGTAGACACAGACTAAATATAACTCAAACACCAGATTGCATCTCCTGTCAAATAGGTTACTAACTAGTTAGTGAGAAGTCATTTTCCTTTTGTCCAATTCCAGCTTACAGGGGGGCGGAGGGAGGTGAGGGTGGTGGAGGGGAGAAAAATACCAAACAAAATCCCCAAAACAAACCCCCAGAACAAAACCCCAAAAATCAGCAACAAAAAAACACCCACAGTTGTCTGCTTTTTCCATTTGTTTGTTTGTCCTGCTGTCACGGACACATCTCTTCACAACTATGCTGAGCTTCCTCTTCACAGATCCTTTAATAACATCCATATGAGAACTACTGCAAATTCTTTCAGGGATAAAAAAAATAATGTTGCAAGCACGTAAGAGCCATACATAGGTACAGCAGACACTAAGCTGTAGCTTAGTAAGAATTAGTTGAATAGTGTAGAAGATATGCCATGTTTGCATAAGCAACTTAAGAAATTAAGTGAATAAAATAATACATGTACAGATTTGTAGGTTAAAAAAAATGCAAAACAAAACAAAACATTCCACTGTCTGGTACGATCTCTTGCATTATATGAATATTAAAACTGATTGTAATGCACTCTAAACCATCCTGGCTAAATTAGAATAGATCATTTTTGAAAGCCATACTAATTCAAGCATTCAAAGTGACTGAGTATGCACCTTACATCTTGGTTAGGATTAATCATAGTATTAAGGAAAAAAAAAAACGTATTTTTCTTCTAGCATTGATTTTTTTTCATAGGTAAAGACACCCTGCTCAGGAAGAGTTCAACGGAAATATATGACGGATATATCATGCTTCATGCTATACGTGGTTTATCAATACATTCTTTTTGCTAGTAGCAAAAGGAAGATGATACAAACTGGCAAAAGTGAGTCCTTTGTTTGGCTTCATAGCAGTTTGTAAGCTCAAGTATGCACAACAACAAAAACATTGGTGGTTTAAGGCCTGAAATTACTCTTTAGTTATTGGCTTCATACATGGCAATGCAAAAGAACCATTATGGATGCTAAACTATGAAAAATAAAACACACACATATATATGAGCTGTAAATTGTCAGGAATTAGGGTCACTTTTTTCAGGTTGACATAGGTTACTTCTGAGATACACATGTAGAATTTGTCAGTCCTTAACCAGGATATTCACAAATGGCTTTAATTGCCTGTTTAGTGTCTTACTAAAATTGAAGCCCATGGAACCCAGTGCAAACTGCACTTCAGCGTTCCTGACTCATCTGCCCGCAACTTAACAAGGTTAGCTTTCCCCCCGGCTCTCAGACAGTCACCCACCTCGAATCTTCAGTTATTTCATCTCTTTGCAATGAGTCAACAAAGAACCTGGTATTTTAAAAACGGTTGCATCCATGTGATGGTAGAGTTCAGCAGCTATCTGGTCCTTGGAAAATGAAGCATCGGGTACCAGCAGATGCTACCAGCGCAGAAATAAGTGAAGAAAAAAATATAAATAAACCTTTAAAACAAATTATTTAAAATAGATGTTCATTTTTACTTTCTACCTTAGAAAGCTTGGTTAGAATGCTTAGTTTTAAAATAAACTGTTGGAAACAAATTGCAATTTGTATTAATACTCATCTTGGAAGAATTCATCAAGATAATGTCACAATTTGATATCAGTTTCAAACCTGCAAGCAATTTGCCAGAAGCACAAGTAAAACAAACACACAAAAAAAGCCCCTAAAACCCTGGTCTGGCAGGAAAGCACCTGATAAGCCTTTAAAGACAGGAACACAACCATAGCATAAGTATGATGGTTTGTTCTGATAAGCAATATATTTGAGAATCAGCAGAGCACTTGCAAAAGTGATGAATATGCAGTGATTGATGAGGATGTGTGCTTAGAGCGCGCTAATGAACAGCAATCCACTAGTGTAAACATATAATTTCTCAGTCATTACCTGTACATTAA
Organism: Stercorarius parasiticus; assembly: GCA_013396915.1. Classification (NCBI taxonomy): domain Eukaryota; kingdom Metazoa; phylum Chordata; class Aves; order Charadriiformes; family Stercorariidae; genus Stercorarius; species Stercorarius parasiticus. The sequence goes on along the minus strand of VWZL01000601.1, from coordinate 119,586 downwards.
CATTTGATTTCATATCTTGTCAACATCCAGTGGAAACTAACACATAGCTGAAGAAAATTTCATTTGAATGACTTCTCAGTAGAAAAAAATAGCATAAGTCTTAAAAGAGCATGAAAGGACACATCTTTTTTCCCCTCACCCAAGAGTTGCTCTGCTGAAGGTTATGGTGCTGGACTGGTTTATTGGTAGGACAGCTTGAACCTTGTCTGCCGCCTTCATGATTGTTGAACCTTGTTTTCTGTTGCTGAGTCTCTTCTAACCTCTGCAAATGCCAATTCCTTTACAGTATCTGTAAATTAAAAGTTACAGAGGTAAAAAATACTGTCTAAAGCCAGCAGGTATTGAAACTGTGAAGGTGGATATTTAGCCTAAAACCCTTTATTCCTGGGAAATAATCCCAGTAGCAATGGAAGTGAGTAACAAATGGGATTACAAATACTGAAATTCAGCTACTGGCAATAGATGTTCATAATAAACACTCCAAAGAAGAAATAACAACCAAACATGGGGCTAGACCTTACAGTACATTTCACAGGATAGAAAAAAGCATTAATACCCCCAAGTCTCCAGATTTCTTTCTTCCTAATGACAACATGTAGTAAAGCAGAATGGTTTTTAATAAACATTTACTCATCGCAGTTAATATCCTCCATTTCCTGGGTGGTAAGGTCAAGGTCTTTACTAACTTTACATACAAGTGATTTTTCTTGCGAGTCACTATTACAGATTTGAACAAGGTTAGATTTCTTGGGAATGAACGACTGAAACACGTCATGACTCCAAATCATGACATTTTAGTTGTCAAATCACAAATTTTGAGATGCTGAATATATAAGAAAATCAGCAATAGTATTATATATACCACAACCAAAAGAACTTTTAAAGGGAATATTTAATTATGTTGTATGCAGTCCTGTACAGAGGACTGCATTTGCCTGGTTTTAAACTGGTTTTAAGCTACCCAAATGTTAACAGTGATCCAAGAAATGTCAAACTTTGCACTGTTATGTACTGATTGGTAAACTGCAAAATAATTTCTTCACAAAATAGAACTTTGTGAACACTACCATCACAAGGATATTTTAATTTTCAGAGAAATTTACTGTTTGTGTTTTTTGCTTATTTAATTTCTGATGCTAACCTGGTTCTCAGTGAATGCTCTTCAAAATCAACCCTCTTTTTCTGGCCTCTGTCAGTAATAATTAGGTCCCTAGAGATGTGATCTCTAGAATTGTTTATACTCCTCCAAACAACCAAGGAAAAAACCAGCCTTTTTTTGCTTCCTTTTGTAATTCTCTTCATACTATTTTATTTTTTAGTCTAATATGGTTGTGTTGCAAAACCTGCCTTTTAGGCTGGCACTTTCATTATTAGTGAACGTCTGCAGTCTTCTGTATTTACAACTCCAGAATGCAAATGTAAAGACCATGATTAAGTATATTCTTTCCAAATTCACCATCATTAATTGCTGAACAGAGGTTTAAAACTGGAATTAAATGCACTATTTACTTGTCTATATTTGTAGAATGCCATGGAAAACATTTCTCAAGTTTGATTTATTTTGGGGACAGTTATTAAATACATTACTGCAATGTCAGATGATGAATCAGTAATAAAGAGTTAAAATCAAAGTTAATGACGCTCTGTGAAAGATTTTCTAAATATGTCATTACAGCCACAGAATTAAGTCCTTTTTTTAAACAAAAGATATTATGGGGAAAAAAGAAGGGACACCCCACCACCACCAGTTCTGACTAGCGTCTGGAACACTATTTTGGCAGCATTGGAATGCCTTTGCAAATATTATTACATTTCATAAAATCACATGGATATGATTTGGAATCAAATATTCTTAATGTGTCATAGATTGTTTCCCGAGTAAGGAAATCCAGTCACAATTTGGATCATGGTTGTAAAGGTTTTTTAAACTATTTGGATTAAAGATCCTATATAAATAGAAGGAAGGGATTCCAAAGAAATATGGATAACAATGAGATGTATGGTGTATCAGTTTCCTGAATTCTTCTTCCATGGGACATTTCCCAAGATCTGTGAAACCCCTGGATTACTCAAGGGAAGAAAAAAAAAAGTGATAGAAGAGGGAAAGAATAGAAAGGAAAATGCAGTTACATATAGAGTAAATATATATATATAGTTATAGTCCTATAGACATTGCCTCTGAAACGCTGCAGGAAACTGAGTACATCTATGTATCTATGACTTACATGGGGTCCAGTAAGAACTCATTGCAAATATACAAATTATTATCCAAGTATTCCTTATTACTGTGCAAATATTAATAAGTGAAGCTTTGTGATATTCAAATGTCACATAGATGGTGGTACAGGAATGTTCAGGCGAATGAGTAATCTCAGATTGTGATCCTGCATAGTTCTAATTATAAAACATCCTTATTATTTTCTGTAGCATTTTACAATATAATAGTATTTGGAAAATGACTGTATTAAGAGCATGACATTTACTGAAGTGAATAAGCTTCGATATGTGAAGTAATTTCACTGCAGCTTATTGTGCAACACAGAGACTTCAGAAGCAGAGATCAGCTAACTTGGAATCACAGCGCCATCGAGGTTGGAAAGGACCTTTAAGATCATCGAGTCAAACCATCAACCTATCAGCCTAACCCTGCCAAAACCACCACTAAACCATGTCCCTCATTTTTTTACATGTGTCTTAAATCCCTCCAGGGACGGTGACTTAACCACTTTCCCTGGGCAGCCTGTTCCAATGCTTGGTAACCCTTTAAGTGTAAAAATTTTTCCTAATATCTATCCCAAACCTCCCCTAGCACAACTTGAGGCCATTTCCTCTTGTCCTATTGCCTGTTACCTGGGAGAAGAGACCATACAAGTGTTTTCAACTAAAATGTTTTTTTGAAGACTTTTGAATTATCTAAAAAGTTTCCCTCTGTAGAGAATGCCTTTTCCTAACTTCAGATTTTACTCTCTTTACCCAATTGTCTTGCTTCAATTTTCTTGGTCCTTTCTATGTGTCATTTTATTCTTGGCTCCAACTGCCGGCAGATGGTATATATCTTATCCATCCTGGCATACTTGTGCCATAGAGGGATCCTCCCCATACTCTTACACTTTAAAAAAAACAAACAACCCCTGCCCCCAAAAAGCCCAAACTAACAAAAACCACCCAAAAAAAATCCTGATAGAAAATTAGAGTTCTAACAGAATATTCATAACAGCTACTCGATTTCTACTATCAGGTTAATTAAATCATAACAAGAGGGAAAATATCACTAGCAATAGTAACAGCAGGATACACTGGAAGAATAAATAGGCAAAATAACTGAACTACTGTAAGAAATATAAAAAATCCGTCCTAGTCCTGTTCTGTTCTTACAGAGCGATTGAATCAAGACTTGTCTCACATCAAACAAATTCAATTAATGAAATTTAACTAGTAATAAATCCGACAGAATTGTACTACGTGTTTCATTTGAATCCTTTGATCAGGAAATAACAAATTATCACAACTTGAATATTTGTACTTTCAAATAACATCAAATCAACCATTCCTCATACAATTAAAGCAGATTTTGCAAAGGAAAGATACACTCGAAATAAGGAATATCATTGTTGCTCTCCATGTTAGAACAGTTTTAAGGGGAACTGATTTCTTATTCTTCATCTGTATGGCAAACCTACTGTTTTTTTTCTTTTTTTAGCCCCCAAGTGCCAGGTCTGTTCAGAATTTCTAAACAGTATTTCCTTAAAGTTTGTGGACTTTGAAATGATATTTACTAGATAGCTTCTATGGAGCTTTTAAGATACCACTTATCAGATGGACGATTTAGTCACTGTTGCCTAGGCTCATTTTAAATTGGAGTTCAAGAAGGAAAAGGTCAATGAGTCATGCAGTAAACCACACTACAAATTGATTATTGAATTGGTTCAAAAAATGGTGATCTCAGTTTTTCACATGGAACTGTATAGAAAAATGGATTAGATTGTGTTCATTGGAGATATAATTGGCTTTTTGATATACTATATACAGTATAATGTTCTTATCTCTATAGAATACTTGCTAACTGCATCATAGTTGAAACAGTATATATTTTAAAATACTACTAACGGAGTATATTGTGGATATACTTAAAAGTTTTAAGTATTTCATACCTGACAAGTTGTAGAAAATTATAAGTGAGATGTGGCAACAGCTGAAGTGAGAACATTCTGGAATAATGAAAGGACGGAGTAGTCAATTTTCCTGTCAAACAATGATTAACCAATTTACTGGAATCATTAAAATTGATCCAAGATTTATGATTGCAGAAAGATGGGTTTAGATGTCAGCTAAAATCGGTGTTAGTTCCACTACTTGAAAAATAGCTCGGATGCTCAGCACTGCCACAGGAGCCACGGTCCAGCCAAAACGGGCAAGCAGAAGTTGTTCTTGCACAAGGAGACGTAACAAGATGAGTACCTGTTCCTGTTGTATCCCTTAACCTGCTTATCCCAAAGCATAATGAATTTCATGTTGTGTCTATAGCTTTTGTGAAAAACAAATTCTAAGAGGAAAAGTGTTACCGACGGTATTGCTTAATGTACAGGCACTGCAACAGTGCGGGGTTGCCCGGCAACTGTAAGTAGCACAATTTAGATGGAAGGAGGTCGGGCTAAATGGAAAGATGAGTCAGAGGCATATTGAAATAAGCAAGAGAAGGCTATGTTCTCCGTGAACTTCGATTAAAACCAAAGCAGAGAAGTCCAAACAACTGCCTCTTGCCCTTAACTCATAAGACATGATCAGATATGTGCTTCTCGCGACGAGATTGAGCAAAGGGCAAGTACACAGGGGCTTCAATTTGCACTGCCAGGTTGGAGCTCATGTTCGCATGCAATCAATCTTCAGGAAAATGTTAGCGCTCAGAGATATATCTCAATTATGACAACACTTCTCCTAATAGCAACTGCAGCACAAGCAACCTTTCCATACTGCTTCTACAATGTGTTTCAAATTTGTTCTCTTGGGAAAACAGAAAAGAAAAAAAGAACCATTCATTTTCCACACCCATTAGATCTATTATGCAAAGGCCAAGTAGCCACCAGCTCCATAAAATGGAAATCTATCCTTCAGACACTGAACTGCGATTTTCTTTTCCTGATCTTCATTCTGTCACGGATGGAAACTCATCCAAAAGTAGCAGAGTGAGTGTAGCTCCCAGTAAAGGAAAGCCATTGAGTTTCCATAGAAAATTACCACTGAGTACAGTGTCACTAATGAATGCAAAACAGGAAATCCTTCCATTCAGAACTTCTTACTGAAAACTTATACGTGAAATGAATGGAACAGAAAAGAGCAAATAGGCACAAAGCAGGAAGACCACCTAAAGAAATTATTTTTTGTCCCCTATGAACTGAAATTTAGTAGAGATATTGAGAAGGAATGCCAGATGCAAAATAAAGGTAAAAATGATAGTAAGGGCTGGACAGGTTAAGAAACAGGACCTGCTGCCAGTAAAATATTTTCATCTTATATCTCTAGAGAAAACATTTATTTTAAAGTGTCAGGAAGCAACATTTTAGAGCAGTAAGCAAATAAGGCAAGCCAGGAAAAGAATCAGATGCAAGAAAGCAGAGTTGGAATCAACTTGTGCAAAGGAAGAATGAATAAGGAAAAAACAGTAGTGGTGTTAAGAGCTGTTGCTACAGCTGATTAGTGTCTCCTCCTTATCTCCCTCCCAAGTAATCTTTCTATCCAGTAAATATTCTGTCTATGTATCGTAACAAACCTTTACCAAAGACATGTTTTCCTGTTATATTCATGGAAGTGCTACTGAAATTATCCTTCAAGGATATTTCTGAATTTCATCTGAAATAGAATTTAAATTGTTTTTTCCTATCTGAGTTAGCCTCCTGGCAATGCATAAGGCATAATTTCTGATGGGAAATCTCTATTTTGGAGATGACAAAACTGGTCATTCCAGAGGTAGATATCATGAATTTAAGGCTGGCCAGAACCACGGGCTTGCCCCAAGACCTTATGATAGTTTAGGCAACAGAAATTATTTACCGATTCCTGTAAACGTAAGCTAAGCACTCGCTTAGTTTATCTTAGAAGCAGCAAGCTGAGTAGTACTACTCCTGCATTTAAGTATTTTGCTAGATAAGGAGTATTATGATAAACTCACCTAAGTCCAAATGGCCTATGGACAAATTATAACACTTCTTTCCAGCTATACAACATGCCAGATTTCAGAATGTAGTAAAATGTTCTCAGAAATTAATCCTTAGGTCAGTACTCAAGTAGAAAGTGCTTTTATTAAAAGTTTTCTTTCATGTAAGAAGTGTGTTCGTGAGTCTGTGTGTGTATGTAGGTGTGTCTGTATCTGTATGTATACATAAATATACACACACAAATACTATACAAGCACATGGAATATATAAAGAATTATCTCATGTTCTATTTTTCCTTATTTCTGCTTCAACTACTTCAAGCTGGCAAGGGTAAGGAATGTGGGCCAATGCTTTTATACACGAGGTAATTGCAAGCAGCAGCATTTGACATCGCACTTTCTCTGTACATGGATTTCATTAAGCTCTGTGTATAATGATTTCCCATCTACAACAATGGCAACATGAAGAACTTTTTCTCCAGTCATAAACAGCCTTATGAGAGCAAAAATATAACACGTGGTTGTGTCTGATATCCTGTTATCCTCTTGAGCTCGTTAAAGGCACTTGCTGAGGATTCAGCTTCCAGACACTTGGTCAATATAAAAACATTCTCCCTTTCCATCATTTAAAAATGTTTTTCAGTGTTAAATCCAGAGAAAGCAATTTCTACAGATAGATCTCAATTCCCCAAATGGAGATTTCTTTTCACTCCATACCTCTATTTTTCTATTATTAGTATTAGTATGTATTAGTATTTATATCAGTATTAGTATTGGTATTAGTATCAATATTAAGTTGAAGCAAATTATCAAGTATTGCTACGGTAGGGTATGCCCTAATATGACAAGTTTTCACCAAATCCCAAAGGGTCTTTTTACTGAGGTTAGACTGTAGTTTGGCATATGGTTACTTTTCCTGCTATCAAATATTCCATGCTTGTTCAGCAAGGTAATATTGGAGTGTAGCTGGACTACAGAAAATCCGTTTGAGATAAGTTTTGTTCCTTTCAAAGTAGCTAAAGTGATCGTGGTTGTATTGGATTTTATTGTCTGTATAAAACTTGCTCAAACCTACAGATAAAATGCACAAAATATAATAAAGTTGCTTCAATGTTCCAACTTGTTCAAATGTTCAGTGTGTTCTTTTTTAATCTTTCTTAGAGATATGTCAAAAGAAAATAATAAAAGTTGTATGCAGACACAGCTGACAGTTCCCTTCAAATATATTGAACTATTTTACTAAAGACTAACGAAGATAGCAGGCCTTGCTAATGAGCAAATATCCTTTTATACATTATTGTTTAGAATTACAAGGAATTCATGGATCTTAATGAGGTAGTGACAAAGCTTAGATGAACCGGTGCGAACGGCTGTAAATAATCAACTATAGTTGTGCCTTCAGTTTAATGAGCACTTTAAAAGGATGAAGAAAACTGGCCATCAAAGTTCTGGACTTGGTTAAGAAATGCCAACAGAAAAGAACATGTTTTAAAATGCGCCTTTGCAGGTTGCCCCTTCTATAATGTCTTTGTTGGAGAGTTTTGGCTGAATAATGGGACATAGCTAACAGATAAAATGTAAAAATAACCAAATTAAACTCTTTCAAAAGGCAGAGCCCAAGTGTTCAAGTTATAACAACCAAGAAAGAAATTGAAAATAATTAGAGGGGTCATTTCTATTTTTGAGGTACAGTCATCATAGAATGGTTCGGGTTGGAAGATCATCTAGTTCTCAGAAATCTTGAAGGTAGAAAGCTCCCTCAGTCCTCATGGCCCTTAAATGCTATGCACCCAAGAGATCCCACACAGTGATTTTCAGAAGACTGCTTAAATCGTAGAAAAGATCTTAATGGGTGTGAGACCAATTGTTTCTTAGCAATTTTATGACACACTAAAAGTTGAGCATAGTGTTACTAGTTGTATTAGTGATAATTTGGGCTCCCTGCCAAGAGGAAATATTTGTATTACTGATGGCTATAGAGATTCATAGAGATATAAATTATTTCAACATTATAAGACTAGGAAAATAATAACCTAATACTTCCAATAATAAATACATACATTGTCATAACAAAGGAAGCATCTTAAACGTTCTGCATTACTGGTTTCAGAGTATGACATTTCAAAAGGTTGACAAGGACAGCTGTGCTCAGAAAGGTAGAGGATATAATTGTGTGATCACACGTTTTAGCAGAGACATTTAAATACAAAATGCAGAGTGCAAATTCTGTATAGATTTTACAGAATGCCCCGACAACTGCAAAATCTTTCCAAAATGATAAAAAAAATCTCTGGTGGCTTCAGCCAGCTGCTTAGTTATGGAGCCACAGAAATGAGTGTATAATTTAGGTTGTGTGGTAAGTAATACTTTTATTATTAATATGACTCTCACTCATTCCTTCTCTTTCAATTTAAAAAGAAAACAAAATTAAACATGGTATATTATTTATCCAGGAGAAAATTACCTAGGAGAGTACCAACTTAATTAGACGTTATTTATTTGAAAATTTGAAAAGTGAAAAGTTCTTCTGAATTAGGATAAATCCTTTAATAGAAACTATATATGGAAAGCTTAGTCTGGAAACTGCAAATTGGTTTAAGTTGCATGCCTACTCAAAAGTTAAGGTATAGGACAGTATTTACCACGGAGTCCATCCATTTCCATTCTGTGATGGGAAAGATCTCTGGTTAGATGGCTAGTAGAGAGCATATGCAAATAAATCTTCAATATGCTTAAGATTTCCTGGCTCAAATTACATACCCTGATGGAAAATAATTAAATCTTCATCTCCTTCAAATACCCATTCTGGGTTTCAGAAACCTCTTACCAAGTGTTTATGAAGAAACACAATTTACTATTTTCAAATGATATAGCGAAGAAAATTTTTGCCCATGGGAAGCTGATAAACTGCTCACTTAACCTGTTTACAATTTACTACACTTGAAATGCAATTAGTCAGCATAGAACATATATTTTTGTTGTTGTTGTTGTTTTGACTGAGTGACTGAAATTTCCTAGGAAAAAAATAATGGATGGCAAACAGCAAATAATGAATGCTCTTGTTCAAGCAGACACTACCTTGTAAAAATATGAATTACAATGTCCCATTGTCTTGGTTTGAGGTAAAAAATAACCTATTTTCTTTTCAGTCATTTCACTCTTCAGTTGAGCCTCTTCTAACTCTCGGAAATTAACAGCATATTTTTCAGACAGCATCCGCTTCCAGCAGACAATGTCTGCTGTTTGCAGTGAATACCAAGGAACGGTATGCAGAGGCTCCTGCTTATACTTGTGGCTGGAGCAAGCAAGGTCAGCTCACTTTGTTGTGTACCAGGTTGGAGGGTTGGAAGAGCGTAGTGGGGTCTCAACTGTGGGGAGGAGTGGACAGGACAAAAGTGACCAACTGGGTATTCCATCCCATCTGAATCCTGCTCGGTATAAAAGCTGAGAGATCAAAGGGGTCAGTCTTTCTCTTCAACCACCAGCATCTGAGGATGACCCTGTCTGTTCATCTGCCTTCGATCCCGATCTGTGCCTTCCTGACTCCAGATCCACAATCCAGTTCCCATATGCTGCTGAGTCCAGCCTGGGACTTCCCCTGTGCCTGCCAGTGATGTGATCATCATCCTGGGAGCTTGATACTGGTTTTGCATATATTGTATAAATTTCATTATTTTCTGATTAATGTTATTATATTTTCTTATTATTTTTTCTTATTAATATTTCATTAAAGTAGTTTAGTTTCTTTTCAATCCATGTCTCTCTCTCTCTCTCTCATTCTTCTCTCCCTTGGGAGAGAGTTAAAGAAAGCATCTATCATTCATTCAGGGGCCAATCCAGCCCAAACCGTGACACCCATAAAGAAAAATTCATGAGCAAAAGACTCAAGCAACTTAGCTAATATGTGTGGCTTAGGCCTTCGAGGATAGCATTCCTTAAATATTTGTGTAGGCAAGGATTTCAATGATTGGTACCATTTAATGATTAAAGAGGTCACATATTAAAAATATACATTCACCTAACTTTTTGAAATTTTTTTCCAGTTTTCCACCAGCTTTACTGATAATGAGGAGTTTGGAAAAGAACGTGTGATTTGGGAACATGAATGACTAAATTGGTTAAACCTTTACTCAGCACGAATACAGTCTGTCCATTTCTACTCTTCATTATTTGCTGCTGTGTGACTGTGCGCTCTATGTCTTTTACATACTGAGCTGTTAGTTAAGCAGAAGCTGGTTTGAAAACACATTTGTGAACATTTGGAAGATAATCACACGGCATGACCATTTTAGTGTTTCATCCCTATTTCTACTGCCCAAAAAGATTCTGGTACCTAGACAGGAAACACATTGAAAGCTCTTGACAAAAGAGAATGTATTATGAAGCTTAAGATGACATGCTGTGTCCTATGAACTCTTAATAAAGAACAGATTCTAGGGAATTTTTTTTATATA
>VWZL01000601.1:0-108802 GCA_013396915.1 Stercorarius parasiticus | reverse complement strand
TATATATATATGTATGTATGTATGTATGTAGCTATATATATGCACATATACACACACACACATACACACACCAACATGGAAATATACAATTAAAAAGAACAGAAAAAGTAAAGTTCATAAGAAGTTTTTAATTTATTCTGTCTATACTTTCAGAAAAGCGAGATGCAAATGTTCATGAACCAGAAAGCAAGAGCAACGCATGGGGGTGAAAGGCAAGTCTAGTAAAGCATGTATATTTACCTTTCAGTCAAACCAACGTTCCTGACAAAAGAACAAACATGAACTTTGATAATAAATTCACCTTCTGATGATACCTTTATGTTTCCCCTAAATATTAATTTAGTCCTAGCAGTTAGAAAAAAAATAATATATATAAATATCAACTGCAAAGCATACAGTTTTACTGTTTTATTTATTACAGAGTAAAGAGTTAAAATTTTTCTGAATCTTCCTGCCATTCACTGTATCTTTAACTAGACTATCAGGTTTAACAGAAGGAGAAGAGAAGTAAGATTATGTGTCCTTTTTAAGGCTAGGTTTCTCTATTGGTGATCCCAGCCCATCTGGCAATAAGCTACTTTTACAGTAAAGGCAAGGCATCTTTCTTGATGAAATGGATGAAGATGGACTATAAGCTTAACATAGGTCACCAAGGTATAAGAATCTGTGAAAAATATAAAATTTGTTCAAATTAAATTGACAGATAAACCTTCTACCTCTTTTTACAAAACTAAAAAAAAAAAAAAAGGCTATATAATTATCAATGGTAAAGAATCTTGGATTAATGAAAGTCGCTGCTTTGTTTTGCTCTTCTACATTACAGAGTGCAAATTACATCTGCTATGTATGGTTGTATTAACACCTTGATCAATACTCAGTACCCTTGACTGGAGTTTACATAAGTGACTTCAAAGGCATTTGTGACCTTTAGAGCAGATGAGCATATTTGTGTACAATCATTGACAAAAAATTGGTGGAAGATTTTGAAATGTAAAATATTTCTCAGGAGTTGCTTATGGGTGAGGAGATAAATAAAAAACTAATACTGACCTCAAAATTGTGATTCCTTTGTCACAAAGTTCTTAATTTGTATTGTCACCATGTCCAATAGAGAACAGATCTTCACTGTCGAGATGGCAGTCCCAAGAGCTTCCACACAGAAGTCCAGACAACCTTCTGCAGTCAGAACTTCAGGTTTCAGGTTACAGGAAATGGTCCTAGAAAATGGCATTAACAGTCAGGAAGAAGACACAGTCAAGCACAACTCAGCAATTACTTGGTAGCATTATGAAAAGAGATTAAAGAGTCTGTAGAGAGCAAATAAATTTGTCTTCTCTCTCCCATTCAGACAAAGACTCAAAATATTTTTAATTCTCAGGCTTACATCTCCAGAGCCAAACCTGATGTTCTTTCTTACATGCAAAAGGAACTGAATCATTCTGAATGACCTAAAGCGGGAAGGCCTGCCTGCTCTCATTCTCCTTGCCACCCTCAGTCCATTAAAGTTAAAAATGAACCAACTCGCAGACCTTCACTTTAAAAGCAAACTTGGTGGCTGTGCACTCTTTTCCTGCTTGTCCTGATTTGTTTTATGTATTTTACTACCCATCTCTGTATAAATGCTGAGGCATTACATCAAGCAGGAAACTTCATCTTTTAAACTAAGAGGGCAATTTTTTTTTTCCCCCTAGAATAGTCTATTTTCTGTCAGTCAATAATATATACTGGCAAACTCTGAACAAGATTTGCAGTTACTTGGTACATTTTTGCAGTTCAAATCACAGGACAATATCAGTTTATGTTCCCTGCTAATATCACACCATGTATATTCAGTAAAATTCTAAAACTTTATTAAAAAATACCAAAAAAAAAAAAGGCAATACAACAAAGATTTGGGAAATGAGGGAAATCTTCAGTTTATTGTTGCAAAAGTTTAAGAAAGATGTGCCTATTGAACAAAGCAACATTATTCCCAGAGAGGGAATGACTATACTAACTTAGAATGTTTTGCTTTTCCTGTGAAGTTCAGTAATCCAGAGAATGATATGCTTTATAAATCAGAAAATGCGGGAATCTAAAATCATGCTACTCTCTGTGCAATATAATTCTAAATATGAAATTCTCATTCTCTTTTTCCTACCCCATAAAAACTCCAGATAAAGGTTTTGCCTCATTTAGAGAAAGATTTAGGAGTCTGAATTGGCAGAGAGATAAAGACGATGAGTACCCCAGGGAGGATATTAATTTCAGTTTCATTAATTTTGCCACAAAGAGTCATATTTAATTTGTTCCTGTGTTCTTCATCACTTCTTATTGAAGCTACAATGAAGGGTCAAGATTTAATTTCATCGAATCTTCAGGTTTATTAGAATAGTTATCCCAGATATTGGACTTTATTAACCAGCCATTGGAAATTCTACTCTAAAATCTTCAATGTTGGAAGCTAAAACTACAGCCCTAGAAATAAGCTTGTATAACCCAAGTCCCTTGTGTTCTATAGCCTGCTTGTTCAGTCCTGCATCTTGGTCTACTTGTAAACCTCTTCCCTTCCTTCCTCTCTCACCTTGGTGCTCACAGAGCTGTTTCTCATACTTTGCCCCCCCTTCTCCTCTGCCTGGATGGTTTTTGCCACATGGGCAAATGTGTCTCTTATAGAGCTTCTTTGACTGGGCAATGATGTGAGAAGTCTACCCACTAACCAAAGAATAAGAAGATGGTAGGTGTAAGTTGACAGTGGAGAAAGCCTAAAAGAAAATTGTGAGAGAATATGTCCCATTTTCTGTTTAGCTTTTGAATATTCAAGTCAGATACATAGCTAATTTATAGGTGATGGCTGTATACAACTAATATATACAAGATGATATATGCAATTGACTATTTATTACTAAGAACCTTTTGTGGAAAAATTAATGAATAAATTAAACACAGGTTTTGCTGATGATGCCATTTGAATTTCCTGCTCATATATACACTGTGTTTGTGAAAAATAGTCAGATGCAATAGTGACCTTCAAAATGATGTATTAATGTTTTGTTTGATTTGCCATCTTTCATTATTACATGGGGCAAAACGTTCCCCAGAGCCAGCTTGTCTTTTTTTTTTTATTAATTTGTGCATCCACAGACTGAAGTGGCATTCACCACCTAAAGCACTACATTTACTAAACAGAAAAGTTGTGAGACATGGGTTTCTAGAATAGCTTGATTATCATTAGAATGTGGGTGCTTACAACTCCAAGACTTCTTTCAAAAAAACCAATAAAGCTTTTTGCAGGTATCTGAGAACTGTGTATTCTCATGGATTAGGGTTTGCTCTTTGTTTACAAAAGATATAAGTGATGATTGCTAAGGCTTTCAGTGAGAGGAACGAGCAGAAGTATGGTAAATGTGGTAGCACATTTAAAACCAGTTTTAATGAGAATGGAAAATTATAATGGTGATGTGTCCAATTTCCAAAATACTACATTTCACAAAGACATGATTCTGCCGTCAGATGGAAAAACAACGCACGCATTCCATTTCAGGTACTGAGCTTCAATTTTATATTTCAGAAAATCACTACAGAGATAAGGAGTCATTCACCCAGGCAGGTAGGATAAGGGACAAAGAGAGGACTAAATCTCTGTCATTGAGACTTTTGCCTTCCATTGGTTTTAAACTGGAGGAACGTAGATTTAATTGGACGGAACAAAGAAATTTTTATGATGAGTGTGTGAGTCACTGGAACAGGATGCCAAGGGAAGTTGTGGATACCCCATCATTGGAAGTGTTCAGGGTCAGGCTGGATGGGGCTTTGAGCAACCTGATCTGGTGAAAGATGCCCCTGCCCGTGGCAGGGCAGTTGGACTAGATGACCTTTGAAGGCCCCTTCCAACACAAAGCATTCTATGATTCTATGAAAATATCTACCTCAAGAAATACAATTAACCAGAACATTGGACTAGATGACCTCCTGAGGTCCCTTTCAACCTGAATTTTCCTTTTATGCCTATGAAATAGAGGACATTGTCTTATAGCACTGGTACACAAAAATTAACAAACAGGGTACAGTACCACCAAGCCCAAGTGAACAGAGCAGGTCCAGTGAAAATAAACATGATCATCCAAAAGTCCAGAACAACAGAAACAAACAAACAAAAAAACCCACAACCTCACAAACAGAAAATAATAAAAAAAACAAATCCAAAGCTCTCTATCTCTACATTTAATTCTACTTTTTTTTATAATTTCTACTCACAAGAAAAGAGATGACAGCTTCAACTGATTGCAAAATCATTTTTCAGAAGGCAAAAATAACTTTGCAGTGATTCAAAGTTTTTTCAATTTTCTCCACAGAGCTCTAAGCACACAGTCCCAAAGGGGCTGGTCCTTTCACTTACCACTGGTCACGTTTGGAACGCTGACTGTTAAAAGGTGAACAACTGAGATATTCAGCTGATATCTTCTGTTTCGTTTCTATCAAAACCTCACGTCTGTGTAAGTCTACAAGTCTTTACAGGCCTTTCTCCTTACAGTCAGATACTCAGGTGCTGCATGTCGGCCCTGATAGGCAACATTTGCCCTGATAGACAACAGCTGAAGTTCTAGCCCACAGCCTGTATTCTATAACATTTTGGGATGGGGAATCAGGTATAGACTAAACAAGTGGTGAAGAAAATTTCACAGTATTATTAGCAGAACTAGTAATTGATGTTTTTAAATAAGTTGTTCCATTAAACTATATCTGTAATGTGTTTGTTTCTAGCTATTTTACTACAAGATCATTGATTAAGGATGTTGCCATTGCCAGCAGCAGTCCTTTGAAACAGAGGATGATTATGCTGTAGGAGTGTAGGTGAATCAAACTCTAAATTAAACTAATATTTGAACGTGTCAACAAGCAGTTGGAGCAGCTTTTCTGCAAGGGAAGGAGAGCCAGCCATTGGTTCTGATGTGAAGGCCATCAGGGCAGTGCCCCTGGGACCAGGGTACAGTACCACCAAGCCCGAGTGAACAGAGCAGGTCCGGTGAAAATAAACACGATCATCCAAAAGTCCAGAACAGCAGACAAGTCTGTAGTGGTGGTACATGTCTAGGACTGAACTAGAAAGTCAAAGTAAGCAAGTGACGCTCATCTTACAGAGTAGCTCAGACAAGGACCAAGGTCAATGATCTGAGTTTGAATGTGGCTCCTGAGTCAAGAGCACAAGCCCCAGATGAGGCTCCCCCCAGCAAATTCTCATGCAGCTATTCTCACTGAAGACTGATGCAAGGTTGTTTAGCCAAAGCAGACACCCAAGACACATACAAATTTATAAATCAGAAATTAGGGTATAATTAATATTAATTTGTCTTAAACCCTAATATGTGTACTAAAATAGCGTACCTAGAAACAGTGCAACAGTGGTCAGTTTGCCATTTGGTAACAGTGTGATGACTTAGTCATTTGCAATGTCTAAGAAATAAGTGTGTGAGCCATGTGATGACCAAAGGACAGACAGAGATGGCACACAGAAGGCACCCCCGTGAAAGAATCATAGAATCACACAGAATGGTTCGGGTTGGAAGGGACCTTAAAGATCATCCAGTTCCAACCCCGCTGCCCTGGGCAGGGTCACCTCCCACTAGACCAGGCTGCTCAAAGCCCCATCCAGCCTGGCCTTGAGCACCTCCAGGGATGGGACAGCCACAACCTCCCTGGGCAACCAAATGAAAAAATCTTTTATTTTAATAAAAAATCTTAAATGTTATTAAATAAATATGCATACGATAATTTGTGAAAACATGTCTGATGGTATGACCCAGCCACTATAGGGTGCATACGTCTTCCTTCATTTTGCAAGTTATCAGGCAATACTGAATAATTAATCTGCTTTTTGTTTCCCTTTAACTGCTTTCAAATCCTCAATGCAATTCCAGCATTGCCCAAGATTTAAAAAATATATTCAAAAAAATTTATGTTGCTCAAAATTCTACACATCACTTTCTTTATTCCTAAATGCTAATAAGGATTTTAGCATATGCAAAACTGAGTATTGCATTTGTGACTGAATTACAGTGTGAAATTTAATTTCTCCTGCTAATTTACAACTCAAATAATTCACTTATTGCTTCCTTTTTTTAATATTGAAGCTGTTTCTTCAAAACAAGATCTTAAAGGAATGAATTAACACAGATAAATCTATTTTTAAAAAGAGAAAAGAAGAAATTAAATCAATGAAAGTAAAAGATTTTTAAAGGAAATGTTTTAGCTTAAATCTTATGAAATAACTAAGTAGCTGTTCTTTATTTTGCAGAACTATCAGGCTTCTGACTTCAATGATGGGGTTTTTTCAGTGTTATATTCTGCTACCCATCAGGCACTGAAAGTAGAATGCTTTTAATTTTAACGAACCTTCTTTCACAGTTCTGGGATTTCAGCAGTAGAATTTGAAAGCTCCTGCTAATAAAAAAGTTTTCAAGACTCCCTATAAAAAACGTGGCACTACCACTGTATAAGAAAAAAAAAATATATTAGTAAGTTACTGGCTTATTGAACAATGGTATATAGGGTACAGAAAGAATGGTGGGCTGCTGTACAACTCTGGTGAGCTACACTAAATCATCTGCCTTGTTCTTCCACTAACTACGTATAAGCTAAGTTGAAAAGCATGTTGTATCACAGGTCTTCCCTAAGCCTTCAGACATGTGTCCTCACCGCATAAAATATATCAAGAGTCAGTCTTTAATAAATGCTTTATTAAACCCCAATCACAGACTGCACACCCCAAACAGATTAGTTGGCTTATCTGTTGGTCTAAAGGTGACACGGAGCCAATTCAGCGCCTAAGGTCTGCAAGAAGATGTACACTCACTGAGTTTTAATATAGCTTTAAAGGAGTGTAAGGTAATGAAGACTGAGAATTTTCCTGCTGAACAAAATAAAAAATATGCAAGAGGATTTAAGATGAAACTCTGTGACTCCAGCGACACGAATGAAATGAAGCTGCATAACATCAGCTGAGGACTGACTGTTCTGCATATGTTAATGGCAGTTACAATCCCCAGAAATTTGTGTTTGCTGCATCTCCTTCCTAGAAGTAGAAGCTTGGCAGCATGTGAACATACTCGGTTGTTCAGGTGCTCCTGGACATCAGAAAAGCTGAAATGGATGGATGTGACATAGGAAAGGAAGAAAGATTGCCAAAATACATTTGAAACTCTCAAGCCTTGCTCAGGCACCTATATATCACTTGACAACCACTTTTATGCTCATGCTAGTGCATAAGCTAGCACGTTCTCCTGCATTCGTGAATATGAAGATATGCAGTGCTAATTTTGGAACGAGGGGTATGAACAGAGCAAGAAAAGATTACAGCATTACAGAAACAGAACATTTTCCAGGTGTACTCAGACCAACAGCTCTAATGATACAGAGACAATTAGTTACCTGAAACTCATTTAACTGTTGACATGGTTGAAGAAGTAAATTTACATGTCAGTTTAGTATCAATTCTTATTTTGTTTGATTTTAACAAATAATGTCTTTTACAAGACTCATTGTTTAAATAGTACAGTAAAAAAAAGCCTCAAACCAAGAAAACCATTTTTTCTTTTGTTAAGACTTTTGTTTGTTTTTTTTCTTAAAGATTACGCTGTGATGGGCCAGGGTGTATGAAAACACTAGCTTTTTCATAATGGTATATCAAATTAAAGAAGATCCAGTGAACTCAGTATGAGGTAAGATACAACTCAGAGTGATGAGGATATTATAAGCACAGACCAATCTGCAAATAGCATAAATTGCTTAAAAATAAATTAGCTATTACCCAAAAAAAGTAATGAATACTGTTATTTAATTATGAACATCACAATAAGGAACAACTGTGAAAAACAGCAAATGCTGGGAGAGGCTATATGATATTCTGGCAGCTCTGTAATCTGTTTTGAGAGACAGAACTTGTCTTAAAACTGTACACTGATTAGGGAAAAGAATAACTTAGACCAATACGTTCATAAGAACGTCTAATCAATTGTAGATTTAAAAAACATGGTTCTAGTGTGGTATCAGTTGCTAATGTTTTTGAAGTTAGAAATTAGTCTACTACTTTAGGTAGTTTAAAAATAAAACTTATTTTTCAACATAAAAATTAAATCCACACTTACAATTCTGCAACATACACACACGTACATTGTGGCTTCACATATGCTCTCTGTGCTCCCATTCGACTTTAATTTGTCTGAGATTTCTGAAATTGATAGCAAACTTTTATTATAAGAAATTCATAGGATTTGGCTATATGGGAACACTTAATACAGTTCCCGGCTTATTTTGTGAAACAGCTGCATTTCATCTGATGTTTAGACCAAAGAGGAAAGCATGATAAAACTTTCAAAGAGCCTCGACTGTGACAAGTGAAAGAACTTCTTATAATAGCCCCATGTCTGAAATAGTGAAGGTGAGGATTGTTTAAAAGAAAGCCTTCAGAAATTATGGCAATCCATAACAAATATGAGTTCATATGCCTCCTTGTATTATGTCAAATTATCAGAATGGAAAAACTGTTTGAGAAGAAATAGGGGGAAAACCCCAATATATTTGTCCTAACAGCTGTAGAATTACCCACCTGATCTGTGGGCACGTATAAAGATTGGCACCAACACAACAGACAGGACAGGAGTTGGGAATCAATTGCTCTAAGTGTGCTTTTCCTCTTCTGTGACCTCCAACTATCTGACTACAGTTGACATTTACCACTGGGAAGCAATTAGCACCACTCTGGTATTAGAAGTATTTCCATGCTAATTATTTTCATAAGAGAAATGTCAAGATATCTGCAATACTCAACACATTGCCTTTTTTTTTGGACCAAATTACATCTAACATTTTGTTAAAATGGCACTTCAGCTTTTTGGGAAGAGATTTTAGAAGGCAGAAATGAGAGATTGCTGCTAATTCTAAATGTATCTTTTTTTTTCTTTTTTTAAATGCTTTTGAAAAATAACATTGTCTCTGCATTGAATCACTTAGTTGAACATTCACATAAGCATTACTAGACATGTTGGTCAAAATGACAATTTTTTATTAAGCAAATAACAGAAGAATGAATGATTAAAAAAAATCAGATTCTTTCGATTATAAGAAAATCCATTCTTCATTAAGGTTCTACTGATTTTTAATTCCTAACGAATAGCAATTTTATGCTTTGTCAAGGAAAGGTAAATTGGTCTTAATACTTACATAACTGCAGTCTCTTAAAGACATTGCTCTTTCATTTCTCTCCCGTCTCAACCTCAGATACTAGATCAGGTGGGTGATCTTTAAAATTGAGAGCAGTCCTTAGGCAGTAAACCAATCTTTATTTTTATCTTCTAGATCTAGAAACAGTTTCTGGAAGATGGGAAAGTAAAACATTTTGTTGGGGAAGGTGCAATATGATACACTAGTTCAAAATAGCTCAGTCTTTATACTTGGATATGATCCAGAATTGTTTGATTCAATTGCAATGTGATACTAAAACACATACAAGTGCACCCTCAGCAGCTTTGCCAATGACACCAAGCTGTGTGGTGCAGTCGACACGCTGGAGGGAAGGGATGTCATCCAGAGGGATCAGGACAGGCTTGAGAGGTGGGCCTGTGCAAACCTCACAAAGTTCAACAAGGCCAAGTGCAAGGTTCTGAAGGTGGGTCAGGGCAATCCAAAACACAAACACAGGCTGGTCAGGGAATGGCTTGAGAGCAGCCCTGAGGAGATGGACTTGGGGGTGTTGCTTGATGAGAAGCTCCACATGAGCCATCAATGTGCGCGTGCAGCCCAGAAAGCCAACCGCATCCTGGGCTGCATCAAAAGAATTATGGCCAGCAGGGCGAGGGAGGTGGTTCTGTCCCTCTACTCTGCTCTGGTGAGACCCCACCTGGAGTACTGCAACCATCTCTGGAGTTCCCAGCATAAGAAGGACATGGACCTGTTGGAACAGGTCCAAAGGAGGCCACGAACATGATTAGAGGGCTGGAGTACCTCTGCTGTGAAGACAGGCTGAAGGAGTTCGGGGTGTTCAGCCTGGAGAAGAGAAGGCTCCAGGGAGACTTTATAGCAGCTTTCCAGTACCTAAAGGGGGCTACAGGAAGTATGGAGAGGGACTCTTTATCAGGGAGTGTAGTGATAGGGCAAGGGGTAAGGGATTTAAGCTGAGAGATGGAAGATTTAGCTTAGATATTAGGAAGAAATTCTTTTCTGTGAGGGTGGTGAGGCACCGGAACAGGTTGCCCAGAGAAGCTGTGGATCCCTGGAGGTATTCAAGGCCAGGCTGGATGGGGCTTTGAGGAGCCTGGTC
Source organism: Stercorarius parasiticus (assembly GCA_013396915.1). Lineage (NCBI taxonomy): Eukaryota > Metazoa > Chordata > Aves > Charadriiformes > Stercorariidae > Stercorarius > Stercorarius parasiticus. Next base: position 98,508 of record VWZL01000601.1, on the reverse strand, counting down.
TAGTGGGACGTTTCCCTGCCCAGGGCAGGGGGGTTGGAACTGGATGATCTTTAAGGTCCCTTCCAACCTAAACCATTCTGTGATTCTATACTTTCAAAAAGCATACTTTAAACCTAATGATACCGGTATGATGAATGTACACTCAGTACATTTCTGTGGAGTGACATCCTCTGTTGTACTGGTAGAACTATCATATTTTACTCTAATTGAGTAAGACAAACAATCCCCTGAGCTATGATGTCAACAAGCCTCTTTGTAATACAAAAAGTTTCAGAATACTTAGAAGCAAAAAAGTAGGACACTGTTAATTTAATTGCTAAGAGATAAGTTTGATCAAAGCCGAAGAATGTGAACTGCATCCTCGAATATAAGAAGCTTCATTTAGAAAATGGACTTAATAACAAGCACATTTATTCATTGTTGGAGACTTGTGATTATTAATATTTAATCTAAAGAATGCCTTATATTTAAGAGTCTTCTATTATTTACATTTATTATCCAGTTTTCTCCTGCCATTGCTTTCTGGCTCCCCTATTGCTAAGAAATATGTAACCAAGATAATCATATTATCTTCCATCAGTGCCACAATCTGCTTAACTGAAAAAGCCATACACAATATTGCAGTGCTGCTACTGACAGAGGATTTAACTGGAACTGATTCTCCACAGAACAACTCACTCTCCTGACTTCCAAAAAGAAGATTGTTAAAAACCGGGAAGTTGCCTCCATTCCAGAGGGCTGAAACTTAACTCCTACTCACAGCCCAAAGAGCCAAATGGTCCAGGTAGCACAAGGGAAGTGTCCATTTCTTGTGGTGATACAGCCAACTAACATAGACATGGGATGCCCACTGAAGATGAACAGTCCATCTTATCGTGCATCTCACTCAGCTCATCGTTTATTATGTTTGAGGGGGTTTTAAAGTTATTTTTATTGTGCAAAGCATCATCACGATTTAATGACCACCATCCTACGCATTTCAGCATTTTTGAAAGCAGTAAATATAATTTAAAATGTTTGATGTTCTGCTTGGATGTTTCAGCCTCATTCAAAACATAGCAAACATAATTGGAGAAATTATTAAGATTTATATGAGGGAGGCCTTTCACAGCAACTTAATTGCCGTATGACTTTTGGCTGAAAGGGATTTATTTTTCTTTCTTTTTTAAAGGTGCTCCTTTCTGGTTTGGATACAATTGCTCAGAACAACAAGAATAACCTGATACTACAGCCAGAGAAAGTCAATCTAGTATCATACAACTCTTCTTTCCCTTAAAATCTGCCGGCTGTGTAGGATACTACAGTTAGGAGTGAACAAATTTCCTGACCTTAGAAAGACTACCTGAGGGCAGCCACAACAACAAGAGGTGATATTTGATTTGATGGGCTCCAACAATTCCTCTGCTGACTCTGCTGCTCTTCAGTTTTAGCTGTGCGCTCACAGGAGCCCGAGGGCCATTTCTTTCTTAGGCCCTGCAATGCTTTATCCTAGTTACAGCTTCCACAGCAGACCAAGTAGGGAAGGTGGGTTCAGGAGAAGCTTGGCAAAGACAAGCCCATGGGGAACTGCTGCTCTAAGGTTTATTGTTGACATTGGAACTTTCTCAGCTTCTACAATAATAACCTTAAAGTGTTACGCAGGAGGAAAAGGAGTCCGAAAAAGCTCTATCATCTCATGAGAGGACGAAATAATCCATTACAACTTCAAAAAACATTTTTTGCCTGAGAAAGGTTAGTTATGTAGTTCACATACATTGAACTAATTACATCTCCAGCAACTTTTGTTGGTTTTAATGAACATTTTCAATAATTGTAGATAAACAAGCAGCTATAAGTTTGGTTTTAGCCTATAACTAAAAGTTTCAGTCAATTTCGTGCCCTGAAGATGGTTCACTTGTATATCTACCTACTCATGATTATGGGGGAAATGAATTTCATGAGGCAGAGAAAGAAACAACATCATCTGAGAAGCAGCATCTCTCCAGGACACACTAGAACTGGAATTATCAATTATCTCCTTTTAGCCTGAATCCTTTTATAACTTCTGTGAATTATTCACTTTCTAAAAACTGTGGTTACCATAGCTATGATTCCCAAAATAAGGTATTTTTAAGTTTAGTACTCATGGAGAGAGTAAAGTGTGGCATATCAGATCGAACTGTCAGGTACAATGAGTTATAAAGCATGTTGAGATGGAAAAAGACAACTTGATGCAGGCTGACTTTTTTTGGAAACTGTTTTAAGGGAAACGTGTTTGCTATAAATGTTAAGTAATGATCTGGGGCTAGATACAAGAATTAAGAACTGTAAGCTATGTCAAACACTTGCTTCAGAAATTAAAATCCTGGTTAGCTACACTCTCCCCTGAGAGCTCTGTCTCATATACCACTTATTTCGATACCTGACTTCCATTAAATTACAGTTCTATTGGGTGGGATTTGTCATCATTAATGTTTTACACAAAATTATTATAATATACATAATATTTTTACTATGTTAGCGTATTTCTTTTGTTTTGTTTTGCATTTAAATAAAAACAAGAAAAATTTCCACCTAATTTGAACTGATTTCCTCACAAAACCAAAGACAGTCTCACATACTGATGCATGGTGGGGGAAATCAAATGTGTTGGACTTTAGGACTGTGGTGGGTTCACTCTGGCTGGACACCAGGTGCCCACCAAAGCCGCTCTATCACCCCCCCTCCTCAGCCAGACAGGGGAGAGAAAATATAATGAAAACTTGTGGGTTGAGATAAGGACAGGGAGAGATCATTTAGAAATTACCATCACGGGCAAAACAGACTCGACTTGGGGAAATGAGTTTAATTTATTACCAATCAAATCAGAGTGGGATGAAGAGAAATAAAACCAAATCTTAAAACACCTTCCTGCCATCCCTCCCTGCTTCCTGGGCTTAACTTTACTCCCGATTTTCTCTACCTCCTCCCCCCAGGCGGTTCAGGGGGATGGGGAATGGGGGTTGCAGTCAGGTCATCATACATGGTTTCTGCCAATCCTTCACCCTCAGGTGGAGGACTTGTCACACTCTTAAGTGTCTTAAAATACGTCAAATTATTTTAATGTGAAAAATAATAGACTACTAAGACTGAGGAAATACACAAATTAAAATACTGAAATTATAATATCTATGGAGGACCTGATATCTCCAGCCACACAGATAACACAGGCTTTATACATCTATCACTTGAATGATTGATTAAATAATATCTGGTAGCAAATAAAAATTACAAATTTCTAAACAATATATTTATTCCTAAAAATTCTATAAAATGCCAGGGGCTTAATGTGAAGAGAAGGATTAACTTCAAGAGAAAATGTCCAGTGGAAATGGAGTCTCTTTTCAGTGCAAAATAATGCCCTGAGATTGGTGGTTGCAAGTTTAGTAAGACATTAAAAGCGACATGACTGAAATGGGTTATTGGGGTTGTGTAATTCTGTGTAATTCTTCTGTATAATTCTTCACAACAGCTTTGTTCCCATCCTCTGATAATTACAGGCCTGGGGCAATAGAGACAATCTCAAGTGGAGCTATCTAGGAGTCACTCGGTGTCCCACAACATACACAGCTTTGCTTTACTACTTGGAACAGATTCCTGGTCTCTTTTCTCTCATTTTTAAAAAAATTATTTAGTTTTTAACTAGACATACACCATTGGTTTTACTGCCTGCCCGTCCTCTCAGAGGATGTGTGAAACAGTCAGCTTTTCAAAGCAATGAGAGTTTTATTGGCCAGAAGGAACACAACACTTGAAAAGATTTGTGAAAATACCACCACATGTCTCAATAAGCCAAAGTTTTCAAGCAGGCCCAGCTTATTTGCAAGTTAGAAGTACTAATTTTCTGCCCTTTCCGTGTGTCGTGTTTGCCCAGCCAGTGTCCTCTGTGTTTTGCTCCTGGGAACTACTTACATCCGGCTGTGCCCACACTGGGCAGTGCTGGGACGTACTCCAACCTTTCTCACCTGTCAAACACTCTGTTCCGAATCTTCTTGGAAAGTAACATGGCAATTTGGATGCAGAGGCCAGAAAGGGCTCTGGTAACAAGTGAGAAATCTGGAATAGGGATGCAAGCAGGGGGCACACTCAGGCATGGGAAATGGGAGTCACCTTCAGGCCGTACAGTACAAGCATAGCTTCATTCTTCTCTTCTGGTCAGAAACTAGGGATGGGAATCCCTCTTTGGTCTTTGGTTGGGAATCATCTCTGAAGAGCTGGGAACTTAATGTTTTCAGCCTTGGGAAGATTACAGCAAGCCAGACATGAAGGAGCCTAGCCGATACTTTGCCTCCTAATTTCTTCCTCTACTTTGTTTCTTTAAGGTGCCTTAGCTATATCTTTCTTGTTTGCTGTCCTCTTTAACAGTCTCCTTAAGACTAATTTCTCATTAGCATGCAGGTCAATTTTGTTTAAAAAGTCTGAAGGACATGAGAGTCACATTTATGCCTCTGCTCAGTCTGGTCCTAGCACAATTATTTCCTGTCCCCATTTGACCTAGACTGGAAGAGGTCAGCTCAGCCCTTTATTTTCTGGTAGGAAGCAGTTCCATCACTTATTGAACATATCCTGGGAGATCCTGAAGGTCAATATTGCCCCCGAACCCCATTAATTTTGTCTGATATCCAACACCCCATCAAAGATAATCTGCTCCCTCCTGAACTAGATAGTTAATTTAATGGCACTGGAATTATTTTTCTCTAAGAGCTCCAGCTTCATTAAACACTGCTAGTTGTCAATAAGTGCATCAATAATAATTCATAACATAACCACTTTTCACACACAGCTCTGCCATCTTGTCAAACCCTCATCGCTGCTGTGGAAATTTCAGGAAAATAGAGTCCAATGCCTACTTTTAGTGGTTCTCATGCAGATTCTTTTATACATATACATATATATAAATGTATATACATTTTAAAGAAAACCAATATTTGACATTATCCTTTTAACCCTACTTATTCAATGCCTCACTGTGTCTTAGAAAAAAAAAGTATCTGGTTTGATTACAATATACGACTCAGAAAAGATAAGTAGTACCATTCATATGGAATTTCTTAGACTTTTCTTTCCTCTGTAGTGTTTTGGGTTTTTTTTAATTTGTTTTTCTACAGAAAACATATGCCCTAAAAAACAAAAAAAAGGAGGTAAAATAACATCAGTGAAAACAGAGTTCTTTAAGTTTCAATCTAATAAGTGTAACAGTATGCTACTTAAGAAGACTAGAATAGATAAACATAAATTCTAAAGCTGATTGCACCGGCCTTGAAAATCTGTAATTAAGGTAAAGAAAGTCCAGGGAATGATCTCTAAGGAAATAAAAATAATGAATGAAAGAAGAAACTATTTCTCTGCAGTACATTATTCCACAATAATTAACATTTTTTATCGCTGCATATATTTCTCCAATTAGCTATCTGAAAACTGGGGTCTAAGTTAATTGATTCTGTTATACTTGTGTAAATCTCAGCTAATTCCATGTGCTTCAGAAAAGCCGCTCTGGTGTAGCTGACAGAGGGATCTGGTCATCCATATGGACTGCTTTTGATCATTCTAAGCCACTCATTTATAAATGTACAGTAGCTAATACAAAGTAATACAAGTATTTATCTGCAAAATAAGGAAAATCGAACATTTCCTACCTTACTGTGTGTGAAAATACCATCTCAGCATTACAATATATAGGTACATAAAATGAAGTGGAAGAATAAATTTTGGGTTGGAAATTTGCCCTTAAACCAGCTCACTTCTCTGTCAGAACTGGCGTTTTATTAAGGCTGAACACACACAGGCAATTGGAGCAGTTTGCCACCTAACTTAATAGCAGGTGATTGAAAAGTTTCAGAGTACTTCAGTAAAGCACGTGTCAATAGTTCAAAGGACTGAGAAGGTTTTGCCATTGCAGTGTTTCTTTTATATAGCAAAGACTGAGACAAATCTAGAAGATTGCATAACATAGGAACGAGATATATACTGGCAATGGTATTACTAGCAAAATTATCAGATAATATTATTGAAAAGGATATGTTTCCTTAACCGCCATTAACATAATAACATTGACCTTGTCTTCAGCTGATACAAATCACTGATTTCATTTATTGAAACTCAATAATTTGATCTATTTCTATTGAGAATGGACATTTGATTTGGATGGAAATGCCACTTTGATGTGATTTTTCTGATCTTTCAGAATCTTTTGATATATTTTTCTATAATGCATACAATTGGAAGTTGGAAAAACCTCCTGGTATTTGTGTTTTTCTTCTCAAACTATGGACTACTTCAAGAGAGCTCAACAACATGTAGTTTTAAAATCAGCTAAGCTATGTTATTCTGTAATGAAATGCCTTTTGAAGAATATGTTGAAGGGTTTTCCCCTTCAAGTATTATTCTTTTATCTAATTAGCTGGAAAAAGAAAACAAACATGAAAACATTAAAAAAAAATAAAATCCATAAAACCTCTGAGGTCATTGCATACAAATTACTCTGCTGCCTTTCTTTTGGACAGAAATATAATTCAGATTTCTGCAGTGAAGGAGAGTGCTTAAAGTTATCAGACTCAATGGGGATTAAACCCATCTCTAACAGTTCTACAGACAGCTTAAGGCTTCTTAGCAGTGCAGATAAAATTAAATGTTCCAGTGGCAAGCAAGTGGGCTGAAAGCACAATGGCAAGATATTCACCTTCCAGCTAGGTGGAAGGCAATGGGGTGAGTGGGGCTGAGGTGGATGGTAAAGAACAGTAAAGGAGACGACACCGGGGCTCTATGGAATAGAAACTGGGGTCTTGTTTTCTTTCCCACTCCTCTTCCTTATGCTACTTCTACTCTTCTCCAGAGCTTTCCTGTAAAGATGCCTCCTTTTAGGATAACCTCCCTAGGAGCAGAATTATTTTAGAACACTGGGGTTTACCAGAGATGTGATTTTGGGGCCACATTTAATAATACTCACATGTAATTATAAAGCTGTTCTTCAATAGTTTGTTCTACAATTGCCTTGTCATAACATACATTCTTGCTATGTAAAACTGATCCAGTTACACAAAACCACTTTCTAAATTAGTATTATTTCCATTTTAAAGGGGTAAACACAGTTGCTCATGTTTATTTCAGACAAATATATTATAGACATCAAAAAATGCAGAGCTATCAAAGTAAAAATCTGAACAAGAATTTTCTTTTAAAGGATAGCTTGCGTATTCTATTAAAACGGACAAAAATATTTTCCTGAAGATTGTTTAGAAAATAAACAGAACAAAAAATAAACACAAATAACAATTCCGTCATAGGAACGTATGTCAGATTACAAAGTATTACAGCTGGCAGGAAGCCATGCATTTATGGACTGTTGATATAATTTGGTTCTCACCATAAATAATAGGGGTTGGTTTGTTACTTCAAAACTGCTAAAGCAACAGAAAGCTTCAAAATTCAGAAATTAACTCAAGTGAGTTTCTAATATTCTTACTGAAGTGAGCATAATAGGCCATTTTCTGATCTTACTTCACTGCAGTCAAAATCTGTCTTATATATTGATTTTCCTAAGGAGCTGTGGTTTTTCAGGTGATACAATGTATGGAGCTCTTAAATACGGAGGAACACAAAATTAGGACAAATTACTTTGGTTGTTCTGTGGGAAACTTAAACTTGTCATCGACAAAATGTGTATGTTGTGCTGCTGTGATTTTTTTCACTTTTTTTTTTTTTTAAATGGAAGACAGGTAGAAGAAGAAAGTGGTTCCTTTATCTGAGACTAGTTCTAGTAAAACCTATAAAAATCTCTTAAAAACTCAGATTAAATTCTCAGAGCTCCAATGTCAGTGAACTCTCACCCATGGCTAGGGTGGGCTGCTCAGAGACTAAATTTTTCCACTGCTGCTTGCAGCTGGAAGTCAGGGTCTGTTAAAGAGCATGAAGGTCACTTCTCACAAAGGTCAAAGGAGAGGTCCAGCTATAAGGAGGAAGTTCAACATATTTTTTCTCCTATTTTTAACAGTTCAGAAAGAGTTTTATTTAACAGTTTTAACTTTGTGACATCCAAAACTTTCAAACGTTTAAAACTCAGGCACCCAGATGGCAAACTCAGGTATGCAGCATGCCAGGCAGATCCCTTGGAACAAGACTCTCATACAGCTAACATACAATGTCTAATGCATTCATGCAACACCATAATGTAATATTTTTCCTTTCTGTATAGGAAGAAGGAGAAAACAAACGTTATTTGGCTTCCTTAAGCGCACTCTGAAGGAGCTAGCAGGTTTTTGCTGTTCTCCTCAATGAGGAAATGGTCCTTTGACTGAAGCTGCATTAAAAATTAACTGTCCTGTTAATTTGAAACCTGGTGCTTAAGATAAAACTGGGATTCAAAACATGGGTCTCAGTACATGTTTGCTGAATATCTTCCTGACATCAGTTGCCTTTGTCAAAGTCTGTTGTACTTGGTCTTTGAATGAGAAAACTTAATGAATTATCTATACTTTTGAGTTTAGCCTGTAGAAAAAAAAAAAAAACATAAACCAAAAACAGCCAAAAAACCCAACACCTCCACACAAAAAAAGAGCAAACACCACCTCTCTTCATTCCACAGGAATTCAAACATTGATCTGTCAAATGACAGAAGTTATTTCTGTTATGTTCTATGCAAAGAGAGTATAAATTTGGGAATATATTAATATTACAATTAAATGTATGGTATTCTAAATAAATCAATAAATCAATTTATCTTTAATTGTTCTGAAGTGAAATATGAGAGTATGTAGAAGTTTTACGCTCTCAGTTTGGATAGTTTAATTTTTACCACATCAGCTATTAATTTATCCTGAAGCTGCTGAGTGGAATCAGGAGGTATGTTAAAATCAAAATACAAAATTTAATTTAAACAATACTTCACCACAAAAAGGTAAAATGGAAAAGAATGAAAAATGTGTCGTTACTTCTAGACTGTAGCTTGAATCAACCTACTTGACATGGTTTCAAAAGCAAATCAAATCTATATTGTATTGGAATCGTAGTAATCTCTGAAAAAATTGGAATTCTGGAAGAAAAAAGGACGCTGGGTAAATCGATCTACTCACACTGACTTTCACACAATGACTTTCTGAAGGTAAAGGGTTTTTGTCATAGTAGCATACACGTTAAGATTTGATCAGTTCTCTTTTGGGGAGATGCATTATTAAGTTTTCAGATCACCTTTAGCAACACCAAGTAAACTCATAAACCATAACTAGACGTTATGGTACCTGCACATGCTGTCTATGCTGTAGCATGACTCCTTAGGAAATGGTTTACTGATGAGAATGTCTGAAAATCAAACTTGCAGATGAAGAGCTCTTGCAACTCACTGTGTTCCCGGATAAAAGGGGAAAATTTTAGATCTTGCTGCTAAGTTAACCATTTACCATTTTGGGGGTCTAAGGCTCCATATGGTCTTACAGATGACTTGTAAAAACATCAGATCTTAATCTTGTTATAATGAAAAAAATGAATATTCTCTGTCCTGTACCTCAGACCACTATCACATATGGGCTGGTTCAGAAGGGAAATAATGAATTATTCATCTGGCATATCTTTTAAACTGCCATGTGTACTTTAAGCTGTTGGAAATTCTGAAATGGCATAAGCAGCTCTGCAGGAGATGGATTGGTAGGCAGAACGTACGCGAGGCTGCCCAAATTACATGATGAGTTTAATTTATCGCTAGCTACTGATTTATTGCGTGGTTTTCACCAGAACTGGCAGAAATTCAGGAGGGAAACTGGTTAGTGTGAATGATTATCTAGTCCAGAAAAGGCAAATTCAAAGCCTCTCCTTCAAACCTGATCTGCTGATCAAAGTGTGGAGCACAGAACTGAAATTCTTCCTGAGTGTCTGGGTTTTCTTCCAATGAAAAAAAAGACAAAACAAACCCAGAACAAAACCAAAAAAACCACAAACCCAAACCAACACAAAAAACCTAAGAAATAAAGGAATGGATTTAGCAAAAAAATGTATCTTGTCCTCAGGAGGAGTAACACAGTAAGGAGTAGCATAGGTAAGACTCAGACCTGAATCCGGAACTCAGAAAGTGTTCCTGAGCTCTCAGTTTAGGTATAGGTTAAGGAACTCTTGCAGGGCCACATTTCAGTAGCTCAAGCCAATGAGGTAATACACAGTCAAGGCTAGAAATTACTCTCTCGTTGTCTATAAAGACAATAAGGGATATTGTGATACCATAATTTGAGGACAAGGGATTCGTTAGCATGTAGGGTTTTTTTAATTTTCTTTGAATGACATTTTGTTAAGATAGTTGAAAAGGCGCATGGTAAAATACTACTTGTTCTTCCAGTTTGGGTTTCGGAGGAAGAACAGGTCATATTAATATCAGCTGTATTTTATTACTTAAACAATGAAAAGAAAAAAAAAAGAAAAATTGCCATGGAAGTTAATTGAGTGTTAATATTCTGGGAAACTTCTTTCACAGCTATGTTACATTTTAAGAAAAAAACACTGCAGTAGTTCATCACTGAGGAAACAGATGTCATAAAAGCTATGAGCAGAGTAAATCAAACATGTGAAATATTGTATGCAAGGGTATGTGTTGGCATTCTGTGGACTGCAGATGGAAATTTTTATCAGATTTGTCCAATGTGTTTAAACAATATAGTAGGTTGCTATGACACTTATTGAACCAAAAGGGTATTTACATAAAGTCTTATTACAAAGGCTAAACCCCCCCCTCCATTATAAATGCAGCTTTTACATGAAACTTTACAGAACACAGGGAGGTGAGAGAAAGTTTCTCTGTAGATTATTACTGAAGACAGTATTTAGTATTCCCTTTTTTTTTTTTTTCCTGAGAATGTGCTAAGTTTACTGAAGGAAATTTTCTGTTTTACCCAGCTATGGAATGTCAATAGTCACCTTCCAACACTTTTTACTGGAAACACTACATGAACTTTATTAATTTTACACATTTAGAGAGCAAATTAGTTTTGTCCATTTGCAAGACACATAAAGCATTTTCCACCCACTCTTGAAAGGGCCTTTTACCCTTTCGGTTTCATGCTTTCATATGACCTTTCCCTGAACATGAACAGCTTGTGAGGGCACATACTGATAAAGTTACATGAATAGGAAAATGCCATTTCCGGTTTGGGACCAGATTTAAAAAATAAATAAAAAGATAAAAAAAAAAAAAGGTCATGTTCTGTTGAGTAGGTAGAATTTAGATCTTGGAAAAATCCAGCCATCCCTGAAGGTATTTAAAAGCTGGGTAGACATGGTGCTGAGGGACATGGTTTAGTGGTGGTTTTGGCAGTGCTCGGTTGATGGTTGGACTTGATGATCTTAAAGGTCCCTTCTAACCGAGAGGATTCTATGATTCTAAGATTCTAAAAGTCTTAGTTTCCTATAATTGGCTTCACTTTTATACAAAGAACCATATCCAAGAACGACTACTTGAATATAGTATTAAGAATAAGAAGGAAAGGAGATGAATGACACTCCTATTTGTTGAAAAATACAGCTATAGTTCACTGCTTTTCTGCTGATATCTCATTATTTTCTACTAGTGAAGCAGGAACAGATCAAGTTTCGTCTTATTTGTGTGTTTGTGTTCATTGTATTTGTGTATACTGAAAATAAAGTTTCTGCAGAGCGCTGAAAAATTCATTTTCTAATTTCATATGAAAGGTCAAAGTTCTTTTAACTATCTGCAGTACTGTAACATCTCTGAAAACAATCTTTTCACAAGTATATAAAAATGAGGATTCCCATGGTGTACTAGCGAATTAGTAGACAGAAATATTTTTCTACAAGTCAGGTATTAAGAAATTGTCTGGTGAACGAGTTAGCAAAAAAATAAAGTTTTTAAGTTTTTAACTTTGACAGTAAAGGTATGAACTAAAATATAACATGACTCCTCAGCACCACAGAGGGACACCAAGGCCTGGAATGAGGTGGGATGAACTCCACCCTAGTGGGTCCTTTATTAAAATCTTCCACTGCTCTGAAATGTCTACCAGGCCTTATCTAGCATACTAGGATTGTAAAATAAATGGGGTTGGCAGGCACCTCAGGAGGATACCTCTAGTCCAATCTCCTGTTCCAAATACAGCCATCTCTGAAGCCAGCCCAGGTCGCTCGGGGCCTTTTCCCCTAGAGCTGTGAAGACCTCTAAGGACTGAGATCCCAAAGCCTCTTGGGGCAGCTTGTGCCACGTTCATGGTAAAAATCCTCCTTCTCCCTGCTCCATCTCCTTGCCTTGCTCCCTTTTTCTGGGCACCTCTCAGAAGAGTCTGGCTCCATCTCCTCCATAACATTCATCAGGGGGTTAAAGACAGCACATTTTGCCCCACCTCCTGCCCCATATCCTTCTCTGCTTCAGGCTCCACAAACCCAAGTCTGTTAGGGTCTCCTTATACTTCACATGTTCCACCCATGGTGCATTTTGTTGATTCTCTGCTGGACTCGCTCCAGTTTGTCATTATGCCTCATGTACAACAGCTCATACAGCGCAAGGTGCAGCCTCACAAGCGCCAGACAGGGACACTGAGCTCTGCTTTGTGGGTCCTAGGAACTTCTGATAAATTTCATTAAAAGAGTATGCTTATTATTCTTAGCAATATCCCTGATTTATTTCCTTTTATAGACTGGAAAAGATTGCAAGCTAATAACAATTCTGCTAACGTATTATTTGCTAACAATTATCTGGGTTTAATAATAGAAAGGCATTATCCTCCAAGCTTTTCTCATGAATTAAATCAGTCATTTAAATTTTGTTTTCTACCTAGCTGCTTCTATTGACCTTATCATTATAGAACCCGGATGCCTCAACTTTATGCCTCTTTTGAAAGGCATTGACAAAGACTGCTTAATTTTAGGGGCTGCTAATAATAAACACAACAGACTAAAAATGTGGAAAAAATGGCTATCTCAGTTAATGACAAAGACAAGCAATAGAAGGACTAGAGAAAAATAATAGGTGTAATGATCAGGTGCTACTAAGGAAGCAAGTCTTTTTTCTCAAAGTTATTTTTACAACCTTGCCTTTTTGACCTCTAAGCTATATGTAATTAAGGATACAGACATTCTCACTACTTCTGTGTAGAAAGAGGGATATGTTAGATTATCAGAAGGTAAAAATAACCGAGAAGAGCTGTTGAGGACTCCTAATATGGAGGACATAAATTTAAGACCTTGATCTGCTCTGTAAGAATTGCAGCGACAAAGCAAATATAAACCGATGCAATTCTTTAGGTTTCATAGTTTCTATGCTGCTTTCATGGGCTAAAATTCATTGGCTAACAACCAAAATCTTTAAATAAGCTAACAAATAAAGTATTTTGTAAAAATAGACATAGTTGAATATGATAGAGACAAGAAGACACATGCCATGCTGGGTATAAGAAAAAATAACACAACATTTTCAAGGTGATTCAGGTTCCAATGAATGAGAGATGAACAGACATAAAAAAGAAACAAGCAGTAGGCAACAGCAAATGTGTTCCATGAAATATTATCAAGAAACGCATGACTGTAGCAGCCACATATTGTGCGAGGCTGGGAATTTGTATTTGCAATTCTAAATGAAGAAAATGCATATGAAGCAATATACAAGCCGCTTCTTCCCATGATGTTAGGAACTGTGAAATGAAATGAGGGCAAAATACCCATAATTTTAAAAAGATCGAAATAAAATAAAAACTGAATAAATATGAGGAAAAAAGTGCTACAGGAAGAAAGTTGTCATTCAATCATAAAAAGCATTTAACAGTAACAAACCAAGCTTAAACAATTGTGTTCAGATTTAATTTTGTGTGTTTACTTGGTTCTCATTCCCTCCTGTCCTGTCAGCGGGCACTGCTGAGAAGAGTCTGGCTCAATTTTCTACTTTCCCTTCCCATCATCTTTGTGATCTTACGCTGGACTCATTCCGTAAGTCCGTATCTTTCTTGTGCTGGGGAGCCCAGAACTGAACACAGAATTCCAAATGCAGCCTCACAAGTGCTGAGCAGAGGGGAAGGATCACCTCCCTCAACTTGCTAGCAGCATTCTGCCAAGTATGCCCAGGATATACTGTTGGTCTTTTTTGCAGTGAGGGTGCATTGCTGGTCAGCTTGCTGCCCACCAAGACCCCAGGGTCCATTTTGGCAAAGCTGCTTTCCAGCTGGTCAGGCACCATGTTGTACTGGTGCCTGATGTTATTTGTCCCCAGGTGCAGGACTTTGCACATTGTCCTTTGTTGAAATTCATGAGGTTCTTCCCTGTCCAGTTTTCTAGCCTAGTCAAGGTCCGTCTGAACGGCAGCACAACTATCTGGTATATCAGTCCCTCCTCCCAGACTTGTACCCTCTGTGAACTTGCTGCAGAGGGAGCAAGTGACCAGACGTTACCCAGTGACCAGATGGTTAATAAGGATGTTGAACAGTGGCCCCAGTATTGACCCCTGGGGAACAACGCTAGTATCTTGCCTCCAACTTGACTTTGTGCTACTCATCACAACCTTTGGGACCTGGTCATTTAGGCAGTTTTCAATCCACCTCACTGTCCTCTTTTCTAATAGCACTTTATCAGCTTGTCTACGATGATGTTATGGGAGTCAGCATCAAAGACTTTACTAAAGTTAAGGTAGACAACATCTACTGCTCTCCCTTCATTCACCAACCTAGTCACCTCATTGTAGAAGGCAATGTAAACATTTCCCTTTGTAAATCCATGCTGACTACTCCCCATCACCTTTTTGTCCTTCATGTGCCCAGGGACTGAGGTGAGGCTGGCTGGCCTGTAGTTGCCCAGATCTTCCTTCTTGGCATTCATGAAGATCGGAGTGATACTTACTCACTTCCAACCTTCAGGAACCTATCCCAGTCACCGAGACCTTACAAAGATACTTGAGACCGGTCTCGCAATGACGGTCAGGTCCTGCAGAACTCATGGGTGCAACCTATCAGGCCCCCACCTAGGTATGTTTAGTTTAAGTGTTCCTTAACCTGGTCCACCTCCACCACATATAAGTCTTCCTTGCTCCAAACATTCCCTCTTGTGTCAGGAGCCTGGGTTATATAGAAATATATTTTAAATATATGTATTAAAGAAGTAACTGCTCTAAAATAATTTCTTACTTTATTACAGTCATGTAAACTGACTCGACATCAATCAGTAATAAACAATTTGAACAGCTTTAGAGATCTGTGTTTGCTTAGCCTGAAGAAGAGAAAGCTCATCATTCTCTTGGTCGTTCTCAGACTTTCAAAGACCCATTCGATTGAACCAAATTTGTATATTTTGCCATTTTTCACTAGCATTTAAAGGGAAACATTCACAAACCTAAAATAGCCCAGATATACTGAAACTTATATGAGCAATGAAAACTCAGAAGACATATTTTCTAAAATAAATGAAGATAAAGAAACCTAGATATGAAATACCTTTAATTTGTGCATAATGGAACATACTTAAAGTTGTACTTCAACAGCTGATCACTTGAGCTTTGAAAGTCTGGATTTCATCTTCTCATTTCATAATCTCTTAAGATGAGCCCTACCCATATTCATGTGACTGAAGGAAAATGAAGGCTAACACCAGTCTTGTAAAAATAACTGCTTTCAAACAGCTGAAGAGAATTTTTGCTATGAATTTTTATTATAAAGATTTTAATTTTTCTCTTTTGTTTCTGTTAATGCAAGCTAACACTAAAATATTATTTTGTCTGGGTTTGACACAGTGATGTGGAACAAAAGAGCACCGAGAATCTGCCAGGCACCAATTGAATTTACATGTTAGACCGAGATAAGCCTATCTATTCAAAATGAAATGTACAGATTACATTTCAATGCTTCACTGCATCTGTAGATAAGATAGTTCATTTAACTTTTTCCTATCCCATGTTAATGTCCATTTTTCAGTTTCACTAAAGGCCAGTCCAGTCATAATACAACATTTTTGAACCAGACCGGCTGGATTAGTTTGAGTTACTACTATCCAAAGTGGTGTAAATCCAGAGGCCTGAAGCATTAATGTCCATGCTTGAAGAAGGTCTTCTACAGTTTCTGGAATGAACTGTAAGTTGTTTCATAACTCAAGGATCAGCATTTCTTCCATTCTATTCCAGTTTTCTTTCATTTAGTTTTAATTTTCCTTCCCTTTAATTTTTATTCAATGTTTTACTTTCCATGTACATTAAAGCACAACTTCATTTCTTAACACAATAATAGCTTAGAAATAGCTATATATGGTTTGCTTTTTTTTTTAGGGGGAGGAAGAGAAAAAGAAATGGGACAGAAGTCATGCCATACTGTTTATTTTCAAAGCCTTGCAGATAAACTTTATAATGTGAAACATAATGAAAAATTCTGAAGAGATGTCACATATATTTGTTGTTCAGCAACTATACATTCTTTAATATAGATGATTATTATCAGTCTGTTTAAAAATTGAAGTATCTGAGGACTAAAATGAACTGAGGTGCATACTTCTTAACAAAATTATCTTAATATTAACTTCCTTAAATTTCACTCCTAGTATCAGAGTAACTATGCAAAAGAATTTAAAAATTTTCAGATAAGTTAAACCTCATCTTCATTCAGCAAGTTTTAAGTCAAAATTAGTTTTATCTCAAAAAATGCTACCAAAGACCTACATATTTCGAAGTACACAATTAGAAAGGAGAAATCTCAAAAAAACCCAAAAACCCCTCCCCCCAAAAAACAAACAAAAAAGAGGGAAAAAGCAAACCAACAACAGCAACTAAGAGACAGGCTAAGACAAAAAAAAAACCTAAACAACAACAGACATTTCTGTAACACAAGAAATCCAACTAGGTTTATGTAAAGCACAGTGATTTTTCTAGGAAAATAGAAAACATAGCGTTTCCCAGAAATATGAAAAAAAAAAAATTCTGATCAAAGGTGTTTTTATAAACTGATGTTAAGCTGAGACATGTCCTTGAATTCTAGTCTTCATTTGAAAATGGGTTACTGGAATAGCTCTTTTTGTACTCATAGATTTTTCTGGCTATGGTCTCACCACATTTCCTACCTGATTGCAAAAAGATGTCAAAAACTCTCTGAACTAGAAGAGAAAAGTAGTGATTTAGTCTTACTGCAGGAAAGGGATCTTTATGGAAAAACATATGGAACGGCTTGTCTCTTTTCCTTTTTTTCACAAACCAACTAGGAAAGCAATCAGCTAAGAAGAGACCAGCATAACATTATATGCTATTGAACATAACAACTGAAATATCTATACCTTTACTCAGTTAATAGAGCTCATTCCGAAACTTTTTCTTTTATTAAATTCTTGTTTTGACAGTCATTGCTATATTAGGTCCACCAATATAAAATCCTGTTCCTTTGCTACCTTGACCTTTTCAAACATGCAACGTTTTGGATATGCTTTCGTTTATAGTTGTGGCTACACCACAGTGTGATATTTCAATTGAATATGACATTTTTACTATGTCTCCTTCTGTCTAGGAGTAGAGTTTATGAACACAGTACAATAGCTAATAAAAATAGTATAATAAAACAAAAAAAAACCTGGGCAAATTTGTCAATGAGATGTACTAAATTGCTTAAAGACAAATACTTAAAAGACAAAACTGAATGTATTAAGAAATACTGCCGTTATATTAATTTTTTTTAATCATTCCATACATATTCATAGCTAGGGTATCTTCAAGCACTTGCTGTTGCCACAACCTGCAGGCTATTATAGACATAATATGTAATTCAACAAAAGCCTTAAGTACTGATTTCAGCAGCCATGTGGCGAAGGATACATCTCTTAAATGGAGCATCCTTAGATCCCATTTCTTGTCTCTTATTCTGACCATCTCAAATGCATGTTACATGTAGCATCTACATAGGTGTCACAGGTGAAAAAAGAGCATTCTTTACTAATAGGCCAGAGCTCAAGAAAAAAGGATTGACATGGCTCAGGTACTCCTAGATGGTGTTTATAATCTGTATGATAGCATGTGTTCATGAGGTCTCATGATGGTAACCAGAAAATGTTACTTCTCCCCTAATACATTTTTGTGAAGCGAAACAGTCCTGTTTGCAAAGCCTTAGTGACAAATCCTCGCCATTGGCTATATGTTTACTACATTATTCATTTGCAGCCTATAGCAACTGATAGAAGTTGTCATTAGTCAGATCTCTTGCCTTCAGGGCTTATGTTATAAATGTTTATGGCAAGCAATTTCAATTAAGTGAATGAAGAACAGGTAACAGGAATAAATCTCTCCCTGAAAAATGGATCTTGCATAACATCATTATGCCTCACAACATCACTTTTAACCTGGAGAGCTTTTTACTATGCAATTCAGGGTGGTATCTAAATAGAGTATCTATTGATATGAACAGAAGTTATCTAAGCAGTCATATGTAAATCAGAATTACAAGTATGACAGAATAATCCGTAAATCCATGGGGTATGTCACAATTCCTACAAGAGTAACTGTGACAAGTTTTTCAGGAGTTTTGTCTTATTGCTGGCGTCTAATTTTTCATCCTTACAGAGTATTTCATTCATGTCTACATTTATATCGTATGGACTACTTATTTTATCTCAATTATGAAGGTTTTGTGTTGCTATCTGGTTATGCCTCTCTGAAAACAACTGGAGATGGATTTTATCTATGCATCTCATCCTGTGATAACACGATAGCCACCAGAACGGGGTCTGGTTCAGGTTCTGTCAAATACAGTGAAAGAACTTTTTTTAACAGGGACACAACCAGATCTGTTCTTAGTTCAGACCTCATTGCTACTGAAAATCATTTAACCACCTTAGCAAAATCCCTTTTCTTCTTATCTTTCAGTTGAGGTGCTATAAAAGGCAAGAAAATGCAGTGAAAAGTGCTGAGACAGTCACTGAAATCATGAGCACTTTACACACTGAAGAGAATGTACCCATTTGACGGTACTCTGTGATGATGCCGTTTCGCTCCTCTGCTAGACAGCTGGAGCTCAGCTAACCCTGTATCACAGTTGTGAACTTAATCACCACTGTATCACTGTGGAAACCTTAAAGAAACACCAGATTTCTGACATCTACATTTGTATCAAATGAGTACGGAATGTTTAAATGGATGCCAATAGATACTAGAGGAAATTAATAGTTGTCTGGCCATTACTCAAAACCATGACTAAATAATTCAACTATATATATCTAAAGAGAGGTGCATTTCAATTACAAAGTGGGCAAAACCTTCAAAGCTCTTAGAAGTGCAGCTTTTAAATAAACTAATGTTTGACAGTTCAAACTGTTCTTTAAATTTGCAGCAGGGAATGCTGATAGGTTGTGGAGACGAGAGAATAAAATTAGGACACAATTGCAATTCTGAGGCCAAAAGAGATAAGAATTTCATACAACGTCAATGGCAGAGGTGGGAATAGCCTTACTGCTCTTACTCCAGCTCCATTGTTTTGTTTGTTGAACTCCCGTGGAAGCGTGATCTTCGCTCCACTCAGCAACTGACCAAAAACGTCTAAAACACTTTCCCTTGCAGGCTGGAAGCTGCCAAGGTGGAGGCTGCCCTTCAGAGGGGAAATTCCTGACCTTGGAAGAATGAGGTTTTTTTTATAACACTCATTGAAGTGTAATGCCATTAAATTAAATTTAATACATTCATTTCATTTACATGGTAGTTTTATATAAGGTGCAGTGTAGTTACATCGTGGAAGGGCTGGTGGTTTTTTTTTTGTAAGTAACTCCAATTGACAGAATTGGAATGATGTTTATATGACAGATTTTATTTTCTATTTGATATTTTAATTTTTAAAATAACTATTAGAATCCAGGTTACATTACCAAGACTATAATTACACTTTATTTATTCCCAGTAATATAATTGCTTTTTGGACAAAAAGTGTAATTGCAGTGTAACTACTCTGAATTTTCTACTTGCACATTACATAAACAGTTTTCAGTGCTTACAGAATGTGGTATGGCAACAATAAGAGGCAAAAGAAGAAAGGTAATTTAAAACTTATTAAATATAAGAGATTATCTCCACTCCCCTGTGCTTTACTTATTCTCAAGTAATTGGAAGAGCAAAAATGAGCACTGTTTGATCAGAAATGTGAATGGGCTATTGGAATTAATGCAATATAAGAGCGGAAAGATTTAAAAGAGAAAAGAGAAGAGAAGCAATGCAGTAAACAGCGGTGCCTGTCTTGGAACTGAACTGAAAAATATTTACCAGAACAATTAAATTGCTGTGCATCCATTGATTCAGTTTCTTGACACAAAAAATAGATTGATAGCAAAGATATACTGAATCAAGAAATACTAACTTACTGTGGCTTCCTTTGGTATTAAAAATGGTCATCTGACCTAGGGTGTCCAGTGGGCAAAAAGTTTTACATGAAGTGGCACATGAGAGAATTATGTCACCAAAATCACAGCTGGTCTATTTTGATAAAAAGCCCAGATTGAGCTCAGGTAACTATTTATAACCGTGCCAAACAAAAGCAGCTGAAGTGGAAATCTAGAGCAAAGTTTAATCTATCTGCTTCGTCTGGATCCACACCAAGAAGCCCCTGAACTGTAGAATGTTCTGTTCTAAAAGAAATTGTATTCTGTGGCTGATCCAAAAGGTATCAAGATTTGATATGTTGCACTTTGCAATGAGCAGAGAAAAGATATACTTTCATTTTTCTATTAAAAATAAAACCCACACAAAAACAACCAGAAAAAAAAAAGCACCTTATTTGTTGTAAAAAGCCTCTTTTCATTGTACAAATACCATCAGTCACAGTGGAAGCTATCAGTGGAACCTACATCACTATTTGCTCCTTGTACCATGTTAAGTGATATGACATATTTGGGATGTTTTTAGGAAGTCTTCCTCGAAATGTGTCATATCTGCTCAGCTGTACAGCTGGTCTGGTGCTGGCTAGTTGACTGTCATCTCTTCTTTCAAGTACCAGCTCATGAGCCAGCTGTTTTCACAGGCTAATTTTCACAATGAAATGGTCAACGTATATCCTGAAAATGTTTTCAATAAAATAGATTTTCATCATTTTTCCTTCTCACGTTCATTTAAATAGTGTCTCAGGTCACCAAAGGTTTTCTGAAAACCAGGAACAACTACATATATATGTATAGAGGCACACCACATAAACAGATACAATTTAGAAATGTGAAATGGGACCCAAATCGGCAGATGAGAATGTGTTTCAGAATTTAGTGGGAGAAGAGAAACTGCAGTAGGAAGGGTGGGGTGAGTTGGGGAGGGAACAAGCAGCATATTAAGGGTTGCCTGAAGTGATTTTTACATTATTTTCTAGTATGTTGTCTTGCAGACAGTGTAATATAATAAGGTATTTAAACAATATTGCTGTCTTTCCTAAGAGCCCCCTTGATTTCAGTTATTTGTTATTACTACTATCTTTTCTTGACATATCATAAATCATGTTTGCTGCCTCCTAGTAGACCACACTGTATAGAGTTCTCTGACAGCTAGTTTTAGCTAAGCGGACAGTTTGCAATTGTATTAAACTGCTTACTGGTTTTGTGGAAATGATGTTACCAACACTCATTTCACCTGGAAACAAAAGCTTTTCAATTCTGTGTTGTTTCTATACTGCGTCACTTTTGAGTTTCTTTTATATTCATAGATACTTGTACTAAATAAAGCAGCATCAAGTTGCCTACAGTCTTTTAGCATTATATCAGACACCTGTTTGTACATGTAGGTACCTAAATATCTTTGAAAAGATTTCATCTAGAAAACCTAATGATAACATTTCCCTTTAAAAGTTTTGCAGAAAATGTTTCCTCTTAACAATGTGTGCAATATTGCTTGTCCTGTTGGTGCTCTCTTGTTAGTTGCAGATCATAAATCATTGCAAAATTACTGACAGGTTGTATCACTAACATGCTGTACCTTATTCTGGGACTTAATTATATTAGCATCCGATGGCAACACTGTCAAAAGGGGTTTGTCAGCATTTCCAGTACACATCCACTTTTTTTCCAAGGTGGATGAAAACTTCGCATGTCAGTAATTTCAAAATTACATCTGCTTGAACAGACACAAAAGTTGTCAGTCGTGATTTGATTTTACTTGTTCAGAATACGTTTTAGTTTTACTTATTTAATTTTTCCAATAGGGATTGAGAATAATACAGCAGCTTGTGTGTATTTTTAGAAGTTCCTCTTAAAAAACTGTTCAGTATTTTTCACTTATTTAACTACTAATTATAGGTAAGATAAACGGCTGTTGAATAATGAAGTGTGAAATATATTCAGTGTATACACAAAAGTGCTCTAGGGTGGGAAAGAAAAAGTTATCAAAAACAATTACCTGTTAGCTATGCCTCCTGGGATCATAGAAAGGGAAATGACATTGTGACTTTTTAGAGAAGTTCTAGAGTTGTGAAAAATCAAGGAGTCTTTACAGCAACATGCATTACTACAGACAAAATTTCTTCCATGTTTGCACATCAAACTTTTATTCATTTTGGATTTCTCCCCGGTAATTTTTTTCTGTCATACTGAGTAATTTATATTAGTATAACATATACTATAACATACGTGGTTCTGGTTCTATAAATTAGTATTTTAATTTTACTGTGATTAGAAACTTTAGTTATTTCCACGCTAGTTCAATTTTTCTGAATGGGGCAGGAGCTATAGAAAAGAGGATGTGTTGAATCAGGTAGCAGAGATTACTGTACTGCTGAAATACCAAATTAATCGATGAGACTCACAATTTGACAGGTGGAAACAGTACTGATGGTGGTGAATACTAATTACTAGGTGTTGATAGCCTAGGGAAAGTGTCACTTATGGCATCAATAGTAATAAAAGGAATCATATGTTGGACATTTTGCTGCCATTTCATTCTTTGGTACCAAAGCAAATGAAAAGCATTGATATAGTTAGCTGTTGGCTCAGGATATCCATCTGGAGCACTCTGGCTAACACTGTTTTGTACCTGGGATATACTCCAAATTCAATTTAACAAGAAAGATTTCTCAGCACATTTGGCAGAACTGGCTCTTCCACCTTCCTCGATCAATTTGCCTCATGTGCAGTGCTGCACTGTTTTTCTTTCTGTATATTTTGGACTGCTAATGCTTCTTTTTTCCTCAAAATTGTCACACCATACTGGTGAAAATATTTATGATGGTTTTTTTCTATATTGTATCTGTTTCTGTGAGAGCTCTGCCACTGATGTGTTTTGTCTCAGTGAAGTCTTCCCAAGCTTTAATGCTGTAGTCACCGTTCTTGGTCCTCTTCTCACCATATATTTAAAATAAATTGGCAACAATTTAAGGCTTAAGTGCCCAGTATTGTGAGAACAGGCACTGTAGCACCTCAGTGCCTGTGCCTCAATGTGCAGTGTAATGTGGAGGATGCCAGAGTTTCCCAAATTACCTCCAAATGATGTCTAAGGCAGTCTCCATGATAAGCGGTGTATCTGTCCAGAGTCAGGCAATAAAAAACACTGTGTGTTAGTGGAAACTGAGGTTTCTCCTTTCCTGGCCCCTTTTTCTTTTGATATGCCCCACTGAGGAGGCTAGAGGAAGACTTTCCAGAGTCACTACAAGCAAACAAGAGGCATGAGTGCCATAACGACCAGTCGTTATGGTAGAGAGAGAGCGAAAAAGCCGGGGTTCCCTGTGGATGCTGTGTGTAGTACAGGGCTTAGATACCTCCCTTCACTGCACAGTTTCTCTTGAAGAGAAATCAGAGGTGAAGTTGATGATGAACTCACGTAAACAGAATTTATCACTTCGAAACTGTAAACTAGTCTTAACCCCTTTGCCATATTCACAAACGACAGAGTTTGATGACACATTTTTACTTACCTCTTGCACCATTGAGATGTTACCCTTTTGGCTTCACAAAAAAATCATATATTTTTTGTTTCTCAGAAAATTGTCATCTCACAAAAGGGTGACTTTATATGAAGAAAAAAACAGTTAATGACTGGACTTTGTGTTACAGAAATCAGGCACAGGAAGCAAGGAAGAGTCTTCCTAATGTGAGTTTGCCTCATAGGAAGAAATATTCTCCCAGACACTATGACTTCAGTTCCTAATCCTGGTGTTCTGTTTCAGACAAAGTTCTGTTTCAGTTTAAGCAGTTTCCTAAAGTAAGGAGCAAAGACCTGAGCTCTTATTTTGTACAGAATGAGAGGACTGTGTGAAGATAAGCAAAAAGCGAAATCAAATGATATACTCTACACTTCTTTCTACTTGATAGGTATTTTAAAAGGACTAACTTCAGCGGTGCTTTGTTGATAATAACAGCCAAAGATTGTCCATGTGGTATTTATACAAAATCAATATTTCAGACGAGCCCAAGTTTTGAAGTGATGAGCACTCCCTATGGGAAGCCGGGTTTTCAAAAGAAATCAGATTCCCATTTAGGCACCTGGGTAGGGACTAGCCTTCTAAAAGTACTCAGCTCTCAGCAGCAACCGCTGCAATTCCAATAGACAATTTTTCAAAGAGCTCTATAACCTAAACACGAGCTCATCCGAACATGCAGGATGAGACCACCTTGCCCTGGAAATCAGTGGGGTTTTGCCACTCACTACAAATGATTCAATCCAACAAAGGGATTGCACCCCTTTAACCAATTGCAGATGCTGAGCTTTTTGAATATTTCTGGCTGTAGTGCTTTTATCTGAAGGTCCCCCAAAAGTTTTATGAATGATTTTCATTATGATCTCCACACTAGGAAAAGAAAAGAAAAAAATCTGTAATAACCCTGAAGTGTTTGAGCTATGAAATCAACACAATTCTATAGAACTGAAATGCAGCTTTTTAAAATGGATTAAGAACCTATCCTATTGTCAGTAAGATACTTTTCCTTTCATTTAGTAAATGTTTGGATAAAGCTCTATAGAAACATATCACTGTATGTTAAATTACAGATTATATTAGAAAGTCAGCATGATCCACAAGAATCCAGAGGTTAGCAGTACCACCATAGTGACAGTAGGCAGAAAACCATGTTTTCCCAGAACAAAAAGGCATATCAATGTTTTAGGGTCACAAATTAAATCTCAACAGAGAGTAATAGATAAGATGCAGAGTATGGTTTCCTGTATGCAAGCACCAACTGCCATGGACCCACATGCTAGAATTAAGCGTGTTTCCTCCTGACAGAATCAAAGACCACTCAACCTATTTCCTTTAGGACTCAATTGTAAGAGACCAGAATCCAGAACAAGCTCTTCCAAATACCGATGACTTCTTATTTACATATACTGGGAAGTTGGCACGCATATGGCTGATTTTCTTTTCTTGCAATAAGTTTTAACGGAGCTCCACTGAGCCCTTAACCTAATTGACAAGTCAGTCTTCCCCCCCAGGCTGTATTCAGTGAAGCAGTACTCATTCAATGTGCTAGACAACTAAACTCCTTGTGTAAAGCTGTTCTGTGGGCAGGTAGCAGGAATGGATCTGAGTCCGCACTCCATTATAATTGACGCCTATTGTAATCCCTCCTAATACGTGTTACTTCAGACCAGTTTCTAGAACTCTATTTTAAATCTTCCACTTGGGTATTTTAAATAAGGACTAAACTTCAGGTAAATGTCAGTGCTGCTGCCCTATTACAAAAGAAATCAATCACATGTCATAAGTGGAAAGGCACATGAAGCAAGTACAGCATATACCACAGCACATGGAATTGCTTACAGTGGGACACGGCTTCAGTTTCATCAGGAAATTTCCTCTTTCTACCAAACATAATTTGTGAATGAAAAACATTCCTCAAGTTAGTTAAGTGCACCAGAACTTTATGGCTTGAGTTTCATTATTTTATTAAATAGCATGTCATTAATTACCACTGGCATGTTTCTCCCATATACAGTAGCTGGAGCTGTATTTCACAGACGGGAGGCAGTAAATTCTGAATCTAAGACTAGGGAATGCAAATGATAGCTTGTGTTATGGTTTTTCAGAGTGTTCTAATGTACACAAGACCATTACGCTGCCTGATGCTGTGTAGCATAATGTTAACAATTTACATTCATTTGCATCTTGCTACAAACCTTCTGTTAACAAGCAAGGTCAAAAGAATTCCCTAGGGAATAAGTCCAGGACAAAAATGTTTCTTCCTAAATTTATGGCAAATCACAGATGTCTCACACTACGTAACCACTCAATATAAAGTGAGTTTAAAACACGTACAGTGTAGTTAAGGCTTTGCTTTCAAGCTCTGTAAGCCACAAATATTTTGTAGCCCAGTGAAATCAGTATTTATATTTAAAAGTCCTACAACTATGTAAGGAAAAGGTAACAGGAAATACTCAGCATTAAGAAATTACTTTCAACTGACAGAAACCTTATCAGATGGGTGTGAAAACGTTGTCAGATGGAAAGAGTTATTCCAATATATGTGTACAACTTTAGATTATACCTCCTGGTTATTGTCTCTATTTTGGTCCCAGTCTATGAGAATATGCTGAGTGCAGCTGAGAGAGACAACTTTTTTGTTTTCTTAATCCTATTTTTAGTTTAAACAGTGGCACAAACTACAGGATTCTTCTGCAGTCAGTGCGCTCCACCCTGGTCTTAGATTTTCCACAAAGCCTTTCAATTTATTTCCAGGATGAGCAAACAACAAAATTGAGGAACCCAGGGTCTTCCTAGCAATTCTAGAACATGTACTTACTGAAAAGTATTAAAGTCACTACCATAAACTATATACCAAAAGGCAGAGCAAGGTCTTCCAATTTATGTTGGGGCAGAAACATTTTGAGGCAAAAGATCCTTGTTGGGCTTTTTTTTCTGGGTGACTATTTGAGAGTTCCCGAGGTTCTTAATTTTTAAGGAGCCAGACAAGTTTCATGCATCAATTGCTTGGTCAGTGCAATATCAAGCTGAAGGAAAGGCAAATAACAATGCATGCTACATATCCTCTGAAATAACCAAATTTTTATATGTCACTCCATCAACGTATTAATATAATTTTCAATCACGTATTTTTACCTTGATTTTAGAGGAGAATAGGAAGCATAGCTGAGATCAGACAGCTTTGTACTGATATACCTCATGTATATAGAGAGACAAAGCAATGAAAAACTTTATGAAGATCTGTAAACAATTTTTTTCTTTTATAGAAAAAGTGATTTGTCTTTAATATAATGAGGTATGATGCTACATTATTCCTCTAATGAATGGAATCATTTCAGATCTGAGAAACAGAACTGGATGTTAGCTTTGTGTAGCAATGACCTATAAATTGACTTTTAAGCTTCTATGAACTCGATGAACACAGTTGCAATGACTTCAGGAGTTTAAGTTTATTGTGCCCTTTCCTACTTGGAATGTGTGTCTGTACCTGGCTCTAACATAGGAGGAGAGAGATCTTCTCTGAGCGAGTACACCATTTGAGAACTGCAAGCAATCTTCTGTTTTTAAGCTCCCTCCAGACTGGTAAGTGATTGACTGCTTTACTATATCATGTCTTATTAAGATAATTTATTAATCTAGTAATTCAGTTCAAGTTGGCACTTTATGTTGCCGAAAGGAATAAAATAAAAAGAGCATTGTGATAAAATATTATCATCTCACCATCGCTGCAAATCTGAATGACAGCAGAAGTGAAATTCATGCTGATGAACTGTTACGTATCTCGCGGTGACATGGTTTCTGTACCTTGAGGCCAAAAGACACACTGCACTGTAAAGGAAAGATTACTCCCACAGTTTTAAGAATATTAAACTCTGCTGCATGACTGGACTGCCTTGATAGCACAGCCTGCCTCTCTGTAATAAATATGCAGCAGTTATGAAATTACCATGTTGTTGAATCAGTCATGGATACACACAGACATTTCTGAATTTCTTCTTTTCTCCTCAGCCAGATGGTCCTTTTTGAAAATAGGAAACAAAACCTGGAGCCATATGGACTATGTTGTTTCTGTCCTGATTTTTTATATGGACCGGAGCGTACCCTTTTTCTTCTATGCAAAAAAACAGAGGTTTCATTCCCCAAACCTGGGAATCTCAAAGATCTGTAAAAATGCAGCCCAATTTTCCAAAAAAGCAGGAGAGTCTGCATACAGTGCTAAACATCACCCGGAGTCAGCTGGAGGGGGCCTGAGAGCTTTCAGACTTTTTGCCGGTGCGTTGAAACTGATAATGTGGTACAGAGTCCATGTACCACACAGCAACCAGCGCCTTGACATGGCTGATGGTTTTGGTCTCCAGAAGAGCAGACCCCAAAACCTTGGAGCTGCCTAATACTTGAGCACCCCAGAACCCCATTTGTGTTATCAAAAGTGGTGTGTTTATTGTGGATACTTCTAGTTACTGCTGCAGAGCCTGAAGCATCCACAGAAGTAACATAAACTCCAATTTCCTAGTTGTTTAGACCCAGGGATCACGTTTTATTTCTGAAATACTGCCTTCCAGTATGTCCTGCAGTGAATCCTCTTTAGAACTTTTGAGGTGTGAGGGAATTTTGTATTTTTTAAAATTTTTTCAATGATGTAAACCAAAATGATATTCAAAAAATGAAATTACTTCCAAAATGTGATTCCCCTCATACAAGTTATACAATCCTATATTCATTGTACTTCAAGTAATTTCCATGTAAACAAAATGAGATTGTGCACCACTGCACCAGCATTCATAAAGATTTACCAGAATTTATTGCTACTAATGAGATAGAATTGCTACATACCATGGCATTTTATATTTTTTTTCCTTTTAAATGTTCACTTGACACTCCATTGGATCCAACTACATTGGATCAACAGTATATGAGTGGTTCATACTAGTTTACCATCTATATGGTTATATGGTAGACTTAAGAGAAGAAAAATATGGATTTAAATTTTTTAAAAGAAAATCTATATTTCTTTCCTCTACCATAACAAAATTCTACTAATTAAATAATGCAATCTTTAACAGCGATATAGAGAGCTAATACATTCTGATCTGGCTATTACAATATTAAATGTCTTATTTACAATGAATGGTGATCTGGTTAGAAGCAGTTACCATGTCCTATTACAAAAAGTTATACTGCCCTTTAAAACAAAGAAAGAAAGAATGGGAACAGAGAGAGAAGTATTTTTCTTTCTGTAGGAGACCAAATGAACCCAAAGACAAGCATCCAATGGTTACCGGCACTTTTGTTATGGGTCAATGACAAGTATGAATAGTGTGGTGTCTCCTAAAAGTCCCACAGTAACTATTTATGATGAAATACATGATTACTCTTAATTTCATGTAATGAAAGACATTTTGTGTTTTCTATACTTGCATTTTTTCTTTGATTAATTTTACTTTTTCCTAATATATTGTTGTTTCTTAGTTCAGTTATTACCTCTTTCTCTCAAAAATTGCCGTATATTTTAAAAATTCTTTTACTATTCTACAGCAGGAATATAAGAAACACAGAATCAAAAATTGTTGCCCTGACTAAGGCCAGAAAAACATCCATGCATTTGAGGAGCTCCTTTGCCAAGGAGTGGGAGAGATATAGTTAATTACCTGATCAGATTTTAGGTTAATTTCTACTATAGTGTATGCACTAAAAACAATTTAGATACCTGTAGTTAATTCATTAAAAATAAAACTATTAGTTTTAATAGGAACTCCAGTAGCAAAACTGGTGGGCTCCTAAAAATGACTTGACGAAATGAAAAATGACCAAAGAAAAGGAAGTCATTTTACTGAGATGAGAAAGCAGCATTGCAAAATATTTTTAACATCTGTGAAGGCCTTGCATTTTGCTTCACAACATGAATTCTGTCCGGAAATCCTTCACAGAAAAAAATCTAATGACACGAATCAATAAACTAATTCCATAGGCAGCATTCACAGCTCTGCTCTTATGCACTAACTTTCTGGAGCCTTCTACTCTGCTAACAAATAGGCAGCAGGAGTTTTCTTAGTATAGATTTGAGAAATAATTCTATTACAGCTGCTGCTCTTGCTAACCAATTAGGTCTATTAACAAAGTACACGGATTGTATAATTGCAATTAAATGTGTGAACAAAGCTGAGACCACATATTGGCTCAGTGAAACACACCTCCTTAGGAGTCAAAGTCTAAAAGATGGGATGATTTTTTTTCCTGCAGCTGAGTCAGAGGGAACACGCGACATTCATGCCCTGCAGCCAAAGAAAAAGTCACAACGTACAGAGATCAAGGGGCTTTGGCTTTTATCTAAAAATCATCAGAGGGAAATCACTGCCTCACATTTCCTTTGAATATCTTGATGATAATAATTTATATATTGCTGGATGCAAAAATCAGAGATTAATTGGTATAAACTATGATATGATGTGTTAATGGTTAAGAAGCCTATACGGAAGTCAGATTGTGCTCTGTTTCTCTAATATTTGATCAGGTAACTGCTTCACAGATAAGTCTTATTTCCTCCCCAAATTTCTTTTACCACTACGCTTTCTCCAGAAGTTATCTACAAAGAATGGAGGGCAGGTAAGAATGCTGGCTGCACAAATCCTATCCAGCACATCAGAGATTTTTGAAGTCTCATGAGTGACTGTGGTGGGCATAAGAGTTATTTTTGGCAGCTCAACATAGCAAATAAAGCAAACTGAAATTCCTCCGTAAATGAAGTATTTCAAGTTAGGAATGATAAGACTTAGATTATCGATTTATCACTTATGCTTCTACATCACTCCTGGTGATAACTCAATGGACTAGAAAGATGAAAAGGAACTTGATAGATGTTTTTCACACTGCTGGTTTCTTCTGTCTTCTGGATCAGACTTTCATAGTCAATGTAGAACAACTCTTGTGTGTTTCACTTCGCAAATCCACATCTGCTCTACTTTACTTTGGAGTTTTAAATAAATAAATAAACAAGGAACTGTGTTGATAGGCCTTTTGACCAATAGTTTTGACAATCTTATTCTTTTAAAATACATTTTTCTACTGTCAAAACAAATCATCTAAGAAAATAACACCATTCATTTCAGTAGAAATGTCAGTCTGTAACAGTATAAATGACATATCTCTACATTACTTTTTTTTCTTCATGTGTCATTATGAATTTCATTAAATGAGATTTACTGAATATCAGAAAAATTAAGAAAGAAATGATAGGCTTTGATTGTCTATAACAGGTGATTAGTCAGTTTATTTTCATATTTTTCAGAAAAAAGGTACGCCTCTTGCTCAGGCAGTTCAATAAGGGACTAGATATAAGGAACCGACATGTGCACTAAGAAAGCATACAGACACTATAAAATTTAGAATTATTTAGCTCCAAAGGGCTATTTTAATTTGCCTGTTTTTTCAATATATTTAAGGAAATATATTTAGGAAAACATATTTTAGGTTTTTTCAATATATTTTAAGGACATATGAACAAGGCAGAGCTGAAGAAAATTTTAGGAAGTCAAATGAAAAAGGCAAGGCTATCGAGTAGGAGGAAATCTGTCTCTGTTAGATAATGGCAGTGACATTAGGGAGTGCGCTGTGGTAGCTGCAGTGGTGGAGGCATGCTACCAGAATAACAGAACTGTGTAGAAATAGAGATTTAGTATCTGCATGAAATTATTGAGGAAATAAGTTTCTCTAGATCTGCATGTTTGACGCAACATACATTTCCATTAATTTGTATGAAGGATTGGGACTTACTATACTGCAATAGTGATGGATTGTTTTAATTTAAGACAGCTATCAACCGTTTTAAAAGATTCCAGACAATTTAGGTGGAAAAAATCCCTACTGTGAGTAAAGTACATACAATAATAAAACCGTTTACTCTTGCTTTTACAATATGCTATAGGAAAATTCAATTAAAATAATTGGACTATATAATTCAAATACTAGAGATTCTAGGGAATAGAAATATCTTGATCATCATCTGTGTTTTAAAACTGTCTGACATTACCAAACTACAACTAATTCAAATATATAACATACTTTCCACTTCGTCTTCATACACCTATGCACTCATCATTCTTTTTTTGGTCCTTTCCCTATTTAAATAACCTGTTAAATTTTCTAATGGCTTTGGTATAACTACTAATAAACAGATAAATCTACCCACTGAACAGTACCAATTTTATGTCCTCAATTCCTGGCCAAAAGAACACACATTCATACTTTTACTCGTACACGTTAATGTATGTGTACATTTTAGTATTGATGGGGGTGGGAGAAGACATGATCTACTACAGAAGTTCATTACCATGAACCTGAGATTTCATTTGTATTAGTCATTTAAAATTAGTGTCAGCTAGAAACCTACTAAAACGACTGTGAAAATGAACACACACCATGCTACCTGGATTTCTTCCGAGAACCATGTTTGTAATGAAATGTCTAATTCACCTTAGACTTCTTGTGATAAAGCTAGACTGTGTAGTCTTGGTGAAGCGAGCCTTCTTGTCAAATTTATAGAGGGCTTAGCAAAGAGGACTGCTATTGTCTTCACAGAATCACAGACTGGTTGAGGTTGGAAGAGACCTCTGGAGGTCATCTGGTCTAACCCCCTTGCTCAAGCAGAGCCACCCAGATCCATTTGTCCAGGATCGCGTCCAGATGGCTTCTGAATATCTCTAAGGATAGAGATTTCACAGTTTCCCTGGGCAATCTGTTCTAGTGCTGGCATCCTAACAATAAAAAAGTGCTTCCTGATGTTCAGAGGGAACATCTTGTGTTTCAGTTTGTGCCCACTGCCTCTGGTCCTGTCACTGGACACTACTGAAAAGAGCCTAGCTTTGTTCTTTTTGCATCCTCCCTTCAAATGAGGCAAATCCTCATTGCCAGCCTGACTTGGAAATATTTTTCCAGGTATCTTGACAGGGTTGGTAACATTCCACATGAAATCCTAGAAATGCATAGTAATAAACATGTGATTTTTTTCCCCTGCACTGGTATCTAAGCTTTGTTTCATGCTGAAGGCCTTATACTCATGTTGTTTCCATAACAACATGAAATAAAGCACAAGTGAAGCTATTAGCGTAAGGGTATGTGGAAGGAGAGTGCCTGCTCCTTTAAGGGTATTTGCTCAATGGCCTTTTTCAATGCAAAAAAGGGAAACAAAAGAAGTAGGAAGCCATAAACAGGAACATACAAGGACACAAATATGATGGATAAATGATAAGGGAGGCAGTGGTGAGAACCAAATCCGGTCACTCCCAGTAATTGATGAGGGGGTGTAAGAGCGTTTATTCCAGCGAGGTTATCTGGCTGGGGACCTCATATAATAAGAAACTAAGGGAAAAAGGTAGAAACCAGAGACAAAATATACAAAGATACAGACCTGACAAAACAAGCGTGGAGAACAATGACAAGAAACAAAGCTCACTACTCACGCTAATTGGTGGTCAATGGAGAAACTACTGGCGCCACTTCCAGGAAGATCCACCTGGGCTTTGCTACTGATGCAGTTGTGAATGAGGGGGACCCGGTCATGGGCCGGGAGGGATGCAGGAATGGATAGACCTCTACAAACCCATTGGGGCCATGCAGGGGAAGGGGAGCTGGAAGGAACAAGGTGGGCAGGCAGAAAGAGGTATAACAGGGGCTGGTTGGGCATAAAATGGGGCTGGTTGGTGCGCTTGTCTGGCTGAGCCCTGTGCCTGATCACACCACAGTCTGTCCTGTCATCCTAGATCTTCTTGTTAAATCCTCTCTTAACTATCTGTCTGTGTATCTCCCTCTCTACCCACTGTGTGCGTGCTGCAGTGCCCAGGTGCCAGCTAGCGAGCGGACCAGTGAGAGTCGACTGGGTGACAGCTACTGGAGTCAGACCAGGGGTGTAGGTGCCCCTGACCTCTGCTGTCAGCCACTGGAGCCAGTGGGGGTCCGAGTGCTGCTACTGGAGCCAGTTGTGGTATTTAACCTCCAGCCACAGGGACAGCAATGGTGTGTGTCCCCAAAACCAGCTGCTGGGAGGACCAATGCAGGCGAGGCATCAAGCATCAGGCTGGACTAACCAGCAAGTAGGGGACCTATGAAGCGG
Organism: Stercorarius parasiticus; assembly: GCA_013396915.1. Taxonomy (NCBI): domain Eukaryota; kingdom Metazoa; phylum Chordata; class Aves; order Charadriiformes; family Stercorariidae; genus Stercorarius; species Stercorarius parasiticus. The sequence goes on along the minus strand of VWZL01000601.1, from coordinate 64,584 downwards.
GTAAGGGGTCTGGGATCTGGGCAGGGGTGCCTGGAGGAAGGAAAAGCCATGCCAGTGCTTGAGGGATCTGTGTGTCTTGGGAACACGTGCGCAGATTCACTACTGGTTGAGCCTGCAGCTGGGCAGGTGGCAGCCACACCTCTCAGCATGGGCAGAGATCCTGGGTACGTGGGCACTGGGCTGGGGGCGGTTGCTGCGAGCTTCATACATCACTTAACAATTTGCAGCATTGCTGAGGTATCTGTAAGAGCAAGAGTCAGTGTCAAGGTTCCAGATGGTTGGACTAGATGATCTGAAAGGTCCCTTCCAACCTAAGCGGTTCTATGATTCTATGATTCTGTGTCCCGTTACATTTAATACTAGATTGTCTATCAGTTCCACAGAAATTCCTCCCACCTTAGTGTCAGTTATATATTGACCAAAAAATTTGATACATCAACTCACTTTCACAATATGTGTTTAAAACTATATATATCTATAGATATAAAGAAAAAAAAAACACCACAAAAAACCCCAACTAACAGACAGTCTCTTAATTTTGAATCTGTATTAACATCTGTGGTAGCACAGTTAAGCATATAACATGAATCCTTGGTTTTGGTTCTGAACACTGAAAACATGCAGAGGAAAGAGTATGAGAAAAATAAAAGCACTTATTCCACGTTTTTCAAGCCTATAGTTTGATTAATTATGACCTCATGAAGTGTTGTCTTTTTAAAGTATCCAAAAGGTATTAGATGTGGGGGAAAGTATACAAAAGAAACAGGAATATTAATCCTGTTAACAGGACATTAATCCTTCCATGTGCTGAGAAAACACAATTACCAGACTACAATAGAAATAATTACTGAAGATACCAACATAACTAAGGCAGCATTTTTTTTTTTTTCCTACAAAAAACTAAAAGTTCCTGGTTGAATCCCAAGTGCTATGCCTCTTAAGGAAGGCATTCTAAGAGCATTACATGCAGGTACCTACTGAAGCAATGAGATTTTGAAATGTCCTTCAGACATCCTTAATGGGAAAAGTTGATTCCTCTATGAGACTGTTAAATCTCAGAACATTCACTTAAAGAATGGGAAGACACAATTACTCACTACATCCAAAACAGTTAAGTGAGTTTCTTACCATCTTATATAATCTTATAGCACAGTCGTGAAGAGAAACCAATTCTCTCTGGGCATATACTGCTTTATTTGAAAGTCTCCTTTCTCTTCTTTCATTTCCCTGATCATTTATTTAGTTTTTCAATAATATGAAAGATATATTCAATAGGCAATAGTGTTCCCTAGAACTTAACAATCTCATCCCACAAACCGATGCTATGTACACTGGAAAAGTAGAACTTTGATATAAAAATCTCATTCTAAAAGCAGAACAAGCTCATCTTGGCTGCCTACCAACACCTCCAGGTCCTTTTCTGCCAGGCAGCTCTCCAGCCACTCTTCCCCAAGCCTGTAGCGTTGTATGTTGTTGTTGTGACCCAGCTTCTCCAAGAATCAAAAACTCTAGCATTTCACGGTCACTATGCCCAAGATGGCCTCCAACCATCACATCCCCCATACGTCCTTCTCTGTTCACAAACAACAGATCCAGTAGGGCACCTTGCCTGGTTGGCTCCCTCACCAGCTGTGTCAGGAAGTTATCCCCAAAATGCTCCAGGAACCTCCTAGACTGATCCCTCTCAGTGGTATTCTATTTCCAGCAGACATCTGGCAAGTTAAAGTCTCCCATGAGGACAAGGGCCAGCAATTGCGAGATTTCTCACAGCTGCTATAGAATATTTCATCTGCCTCTTCATCCTGGTTGGGTGGCCTAACAGACTCGCACCATGATATCTGCCTTGTTGGCCTTCCCCCTGATTCTTACCCATAAACACTCAACCCTATCATCACTGTCATTAAGCTCTAGACAGTCAAAACACTCCCTAACATACAGGGCTACTCCACCACCTCTCCTTCCTTGCTTATCCCTTCTGAAGAATTTATAGCCATCCATCGCAGCACTCCAGTTGTGTGACTCATCCCACCACATTTCCGTGATGGCAACTACATTGTAGTTTTCCTGCTGCACAATGGCTTCCGTCTCCTCCTGTCTGTTGCCCGTGCTGTGTGTGTTAGTGTAGATACACTTCAGTTGGGCTATTGGTCCTGACACCTTTTTGCTGGGACAAGCCTTAATTCCTACCTGACCATTTCCAGGCGCTGTCGTAGTTTCTAACCCATTGATAACACTTGCATCTTTGCTGCCGCATGGATCTCCATCCCCTGCCTTCACTGAGACAGCAGACTGTTGCAACACAGTAGTTTACAGAACTGGACAACTTAGAGCAGTGTCTTCCATATAATAGTTGTACAATTATATTAAGTTGATTCATTGGACTCTTTAATAAACAAGCACTTTTTCCGGTCAATTGATGAGAAAAAAGTGTTACCTTTCCTTTCACTGAAAATCAAAATAAAGTAAGGGTACTCATGAGGATTTGATTTCTCCCCTCCAGACACATAAATGGGGTAAACACTAAGGAAAAATAATATTGCCACAACAAGAAATGGACAAGGGAATGTGGCATGAGAATGAATTTCAGATAGAAATTAGGGGCAGGACTGCAGCCATAGATAATGAATATGTTAAAGGTCTGGACTTTGAAGTCTGCATATGTCTTTATGTATTAATTGTTTTAATAGCACCTTTAACATTAAATCTTATCAAGTATTCCCAAGCAAAGTAGCAGCTAATACTGTTGTATATTTTGTTGAGTATTTAGGAAACAGATACAACTGGGAGAGTTTGAGGCTGGTAAGTGGTATACTTCTAAGTAGTTTATGTTGGCTACTTATGTTGGCTATTAATCCACCTGACTCTGTCGAACATTATAAATCTAGGTCTATTTTGGCAGAGATAAAGTGGTTCTCTCTCTTCTGCGGGTGGATGCCGATTCTGTAAATTCACAAATAAACACTGAAGAGCTGCAAATTGTTATTCCCTATCTAAAATGAAGCCAATTTCACCATCTATTACTTTCCCATTGCTGCAGCAGCAGAGGAAATTATGACTGCTCAATATACTACTCTTGTCTAGAGCTTCATACTAGAGGCTAATACATAACTTATTTGTCTTTCCTCTCCTGTAACTTGTAATTAAACAATATATTTGCTATAGTTTGCTGAAAGATACTTCGTTTCTTTGGGAGATCCATTTTAAGAGGTTGTATCTGTAATTTTACTTAGTATGCTCATCTTTTCCATATGTATGTTTCTGATAGCTGTATCAGGCTTTAATTTGTTTTCAGCTTGTGTAAATAAATAGTCTAGCTTTATACCACTGATTTTCTTCCTGTGATTTATGTTTACCGTACTCATCACAATAATGTCTTTGAAACAATTATCTTTGAAGTTCAGAACTACAAGAAAAATTAATGAACATAGATTGACAACCCACCTGGGCCAACCCCACAAAATATACTCAGAACATTTATTTGAAGAAGAGTCATTTCAATAATAGTATAATTGTCGCTGTTCCACGAGTTTTTAAAAGCATTTGAGAATGTAAATGTCTGTAAGCACGTTTATGGAAAATTGTTGAAAATACTTATGCTAATATTTATTAAAAAAAATACCCAGATAACTCAGTAGATAATTTAAATGCACTTTTGCAGTGTCATCCATCAGCAAGTCTAAGTATCAATCATGAGCAGAAATCAGTTAAAAACAGAGAGAATCCATTATGAAAATTTTGCTATAACTGAAATGATCAGTTAAAAAAATGTGATCTAAAAATCTTTACTTAAAATAAAACAGAGGAAGAAGTTCTGGAGCAGAGTCTGTGAACTGAAAACTGCTCATCAGGTTTGGCGAATACTCTCACACGGTCTACCTCTTGCAGGGGAAAGCAATACTTTTTGCTGGTGCATTAAACTCTTACCTCCAGCAGCATGGCTTCCAAAGGATTGCAGATGAGAAACAGCGTGTAATCCAGAACAGCCTATAGAGTTCTCCCCTTCCCTGTGCGAGTCCATGAGCAGACACCACTAGCAACTCCGTTGCCTCTTCTTCTTCTGGATAGCTCTTAAAAGGCATTTCTGTAAAATCAACAGAATTAATATTTAAGATTAAATTTCTTCTCTTACAGCAGACAGCTAAAGCTAACTTGCCTTTCTAGTAACATTTCATCAGCATCTGGAAAAAACAAGAACATAACCATTGAACAGCTGAAGGATCTTTCCCACAAAAAAAATATTCTGTATGAAAAAGAGCTATTCTAATGCTTGTAAAATAAATCAAGGATTTTGAGGCCAGTCTACAGTTTGTGCCAACTAAACAAAGCCTATCAAAATTCAACTACGTGCCACTTATAAATGGTAGAGCAGAGTTCCGCTGTAGTAAAGGAACACATTCAGCACCTTGGATTTTTGCTTTGGGCAGTTAAGCAGAAGATAAAAGGAGATAACATTCACAACTTTATGCTTGTGAATATATCGTTATGGTGCCTGTTAAGACAGAAGTAAAATCCTCTTGCTTGGTATAAGTCCTACTCACTGGGCTATGGAAAATCCCGTATATTCGATGTCAGTACAGGACCTCTGACACTAGGCTCAGCCGTTCCTATCACCCTCGGCTGTGCCAGTTATCTACACAGCCATTTCACTACAACACATTCTCCATACTGCTTATCACCAACTTGTAATAGTAAGTTTTAATCAGCCCAAACACTCTACTTCATGGCTTTTTACTAAGGTAGGATTTTTTCTGGTATTTTCATAAAGTAGATCAAAACTGGTATGCCCAAAAGCCTGAAAGACTTTTCAGAATAATATGCATTTGAAAAAAATTGCACTTCTTTTGTGTTTTTTAATGAACCGCGAGCATCTGAATTGAGTGATAAAAGTATTATGGAATTAGAATTACAAGATTTTCACTCATTTACATCTGTATTGTTTTCATCTGCAAGTTTGCAAGTCACATTTAGGGAATGTTGCCAACACTGCAGTAGCCTGAGGAACATTTTGGCTCACACTCAGTGTGTAAAAATCCATGAAGCGTTTTGTATACTGAATTGTCTCTTACAAAATCCAGTAATACAGCAACTGAAGAAATGAAGAAATATGTGCCTTGAAAACCCATCAGCAGGTCTCCTTACATGGGTAAGTTATAGTACATACTTCATACCATAGCTCTGGATATTGACAATAGAGTATTCAAACATAAAAGCGGAAATGTTTGATGCCCGTTAATCACTGCTAATTTTTGTAATGTATCACAATTACTTGAAGACCTGTGCTAAATAACTTTGTGCTGATAATGACTGAGAGCATGTACATTGTTCAATACTGCTCAAAACACCCAATTCCCTACTATTCCAAATCCTCTCAGAGTTTTTTCCCTGCTATTCTCTTCAAGACTGCTAAAATACCAATATGCTAAGGTAAACATACAGATTTTTTTATAAAAGTTAAATATATCAGACATTTGAATAGTCCAATTGGCACATCTACAAACAACTCAGCTGCTAAACTGGCTGAAGGGAAAAAAAAATCTTGATTATCTTAATCCCTTTCTATTTTTCACCTATGTTTCAAGAATTTTACTGTTACTCCTATGAACAGGTTTATTGGCTGCAACTGCTTGATTTCTCAGGTAATTTTACCCCAGCTGGATGATGTTCTCAAGTGCTGTCACATCAGCAAAACCTGGCCAGCTTGCCGGGAGGTACCCCCCAGCACAAGCAGGCAGCCTGTGGTTATGCTGGGGCTGTTTGGTGCTGTGTTTACAACACACAGCTGCAAGTCAACCTTGTGGGGTAAAATCCAGCCTTCGTATTTTCCAGATAGAGGTATTAAACTGCTTATGTCTTCCACAGGCAAAAAAACATCACAGCACCTGCTTTTGACTGCTACATTTTGACATGTACTTTATACTCCTAACCTGTCTGTAGAAAAGATAGTATGATCCTGCAAAGTGAAAAGAGAATATGCTGAGACTTACCAGTACACATCCAGCTTATTATAGATCATAGAGTGGTTTGGGTTGGAAGAGACCTTAAAGATCATCTCGTTCCAACCCCCTGCCCTGGGCAGGGACACCTCCCACTAGACCAGGCCACTCAAAGCCCCGTCCAGCCTGGCCTTGAACGCTTCTCTGCTGGAGCAAACAGCTCAGGTCAGTAGTTCACACGGATAATGTTCAATGGCTTTAAAACAGCCACCCCCTTCCTCACTCCTTTTGTTGGTGACACCATAATACTGTTGTGGTGTTTCAAACACCTGATTCAAGTTTAAATAGTTTAGAAAGGTTATCAGAAGTATGGTGTCTGCTTCCTGAATAAATTTTGTGGCCACTATGGCAATTCATGGATAAAGCAACATCCTTTCCATCTTCAGGAATTCCTATTATGACTATTTATTTATTTATTTTAATTGTTTAGGGTATTCGACATAATTCAGTTTTCTGTTGCGCAGAAGGTAACACACTTACTCTAGAAGTACTCCATGGTAATTTAGATAAATTGTTTGGGTACAAATCAGTTGGCTTTCATGCTTTTTATTACTTCTTGTTAGATGTACTTGACTTTTCTCATTCAGTTATAAACCCCACCAGGTTTAGGTGATGTTTAGATTATCTGTAGGTGGTCTCTATCATCTATAACCTTGACTTTGTCAATCATGTGAAATTCAGAAAAATGTTACTAGAAATAATAATTAACAAATAGATGCTTCCTATGGCTTCTGCATGATTTAGTTTATAAATCACAAATGCTTATTTTCAAAGTCTTCAAAATTCAGACAAACTTGGATGGAAGCAGGTAGCCCTGTCAACCCTTTTATCCTTAGAAGAGGGTTTAAGAACTGTAACTCTTTAGAATTAGTCTTAGAATCTTTAGAATCTGTCTGAAATCCTGAAACAAGTGTTTCCTGTGTATCATCATATTGATTATAGGGGATTAAGCACGGAAAAACACAGTAATTAAGAGGAATCATTCATATCAGAGTGAGAAGTGATAGCTGAAAGCAGGCCTGGTTGGCATGTATAGTAGGAAAGCCACTAGTTGGGGCTTCATTTATATTCACATGGTATCAACATTTATAGCAAAATTTCTGTAAATGTCTTTCAGCAAAAGGAGCCTGAAAAGGACAGAGTTTATGGCCTCTTTATGAGGCTAAATAATGTCACTGGATGAAAACTATCTTTTGTTTTCTTTTTTTGTTTTCATTTTAGGTTTTCTTTCACTTAAGCAAGTAATTTAGGGAAGACTTTCAGAAGACACAGATGACCAAAAGCAAGTTATACTAGCTTATTACTGAAAGCTTTATGCTTCTGAATATCTTCTTTTTTTTTCATTTTAATTGACACTTTAAACAAGAAAAAATACCCTGTAAGAAGTTATAAGCATAAGGATATTTAATCTTGCCATAAATCCCAGAGAAAGTAGATAGGTTGTATTAAAAAAATCTCATCATGAGGTGTTTGATACTGTTACCATGAGCAGCAGCACTACAGGGAAATCAGCAAAAATAACGTCTAGAATTGGTGGAAAAATTCAAAGATGTTTGTATGTTTGCTAATGAGACGAATTAATTCAAAGCATATAATCAGCGAGGTGACACTTGCCTCACTCCTCTATCTGTCTCTTGCCATTATGTGATATGGTGAACTCAGCACTTGGGAGAATTTGGACTGAAATGCATGAGAAAAATAGATTCATTGAGTAAGAATACAAGTGCACTCATGCTACTTCCAACACAGACAAGGTTAGTAAAACTTTGAGGTGAGCGTATTTGCTAATTACTGCTGCTTTTCAATACATGTCTGTACTCAATATGCTATTTGTAAAGCAATATCGCTTTATCCAGCACACAGGGAAAAAACCACAATTCACTGAGTGTTATTCGAATTGCAGTGGGATCAAAGAGTGCTATGGGTACAGCAAATGTAAAGCTTCTTTTTTCAATCAACCTCTAAGTTCCAAAAAAACCCCAGGAAAACAAAATTATGCGGAGAATTTAATAGTATTCAGCCCATGCAACATCTAAAATAAAGAAAAAAATGCAATGGGGTTTCACAGAACTATGATTTCATAATGAAGACATTTTCAAAATTATGGAAAACAATATTTTGCATTTCCAATATCTTGCTTACTTTTTTAGCAGCAGCTGTTCTTATAGATTGAAAAAGAGTCACTGATCAACAAGTGAAGTTTTGACAGGATCTTTATAGAATCATAGAATCACACAGTGTTAAATCTGGAAGGGACCTTAAAGATCACCCAGTTCCACCCCCTGCCCTGGGCAGGGACACCTCCCACCAGACCAGGTTGCTCCAAGCCCCATCCAGCCTGGCCTTGAACACATCCAGGGATGGGGCATCCACAACTCTCACATCCACAATTCTCACAAAAAGAGAACTGGAGTTTGAAAAAAGGAAAAAGAAAACTATTTAATCACTCCAGGCTGGTATGGCTGTAGGTTTTCCTCAGACTTCACCACACTTTTCACTATTTGTGTATTAACTACTTCAGCTATTTCCCCCAATGTATGACTCAAAAATTCCAAGTTGCATTTGAATTCACCTCTAGACTTCAACTATCAATTTATCTGTCAAACACGACTTATTTTAAGAATATGCACAACAGTAGAGATACAACTATATATGAATTTTTGTGACAAATTCACTGTAATTGTCTGGAGAAGAAAAACAAATTGTAGCACTAAATCAAATTGTATCCTCATAGACCTTATCCTTTGCATAGCGGCGCAGAGACTTGTGACACCTATAAATTGAAATTGCACTTGTCAGTATATAATTATGATTAGCTTGCCTTGAACCCAAAGACGACTATAATGAAATAGTGTATTGAATAACAGTACAGAAGTGTTTTGCATCATGGCAATTGCACAGCCAGACACTCTGTATAGGCATTTCATGTAAATATATGAAACAAGGTGACTAGATCACTGCTCTCACTTTCAGAGAGGTTGTAGGTCTCCTCCACATCAGGACAGATTAAAAGGAAAGTAATTGCGATCAGAAGCCAAGACTATAGAATATTATTTTTTCGCTCCAAATAAGCATATTTTCTTTTAATAGTAACACATTACTGCCCTATGAAAATCTGTCATCTTGTTCAGGCTTTAGATAATAAGATATTCTAGAAATCCCTAACGCTGTATGAATAAACTGCTAAACTACCTCTTAACACAGAATATGCCCCACAATACCTTAAGTAACGGTTTTCCACGTATGATGTAGAAAACAGACGGAGCAAGAGAGAAATAATCACAGCACATGCAATCTCTACCACCTTCATTTAGCTGTCCAATACTTGCCTTCTTTAGCAACGGCTTCTGACCACAGATGTAAATGCAAGCTTTTATAAATTTCTATTTACTGATAAAAGAAAACAGATGAAAAGGTATAGTAAAAACAAATACTAAATGCATGTTGCAAAATACTGATTTCACAGTTGCTTTGTGTAAGCCTTGTGATAATGTCTCATGCATTGGCATCAAGAGTACCGGTTAAGATTTGTCTCAGAAACTGTAGGCAAAACCTGCTGATAACATATGATTTAACACTGGAACTGTAATAGGGGCTTAGTATGAACTATAAAAACGCCTTGTTTTTTCATGTGACTGCCTACATAACAGAAACCTCTTTTTAATATGCTCAGGGAAAAAGCTAAAAATCTGGAATGGAGTTCACAAAAGTTATTCCAAAGTGAATTTTTTTAATTCTCTTCCCCCTCAGAAATATGTCTCTATTAATCTTTAATGACCTGTTGCCTCTTACACTAAGGCTTCAGCTAACTGGTAACATTAGTTAAAAAGAACTATCTTTCCAGAAGACGAATGTAAGTTTTATTTCAGTATATTTTGAAAATCTAGGGTCCTTGAGAAAAAAATAAAAAGTCTCAAAAATACTATTTTTTTGAGACCTGTGCTGGTTTACTCATCAAGGAGACGGAAAGGCAATAATGTAAAATACCATGCAAGAGTGAAGATTGGATTTTGGCTCTTAGATTTATTATTACAGTAAGAGTATTGTGGGGTTTTTTCTTATCTGTACCCAGCACAGCAACTGTCACTAGACGAGTAAGGAAGAGCCAATTCAGAAGCTGGATGAACAGTGAACAAAGATGTCTTTGCTTTTGGTACAGCACAACAAAAACAAAATTTGTGATACTCATAGGTCAGGAAAACAATGTGTGATCCCCACTTTGTCAGCACCCCGGGCATGGCAGAGTGCTCCCTGCGTGGCCACCCCTGTCCTCACCACCAGGAAACACCACCACATATACAATGTACATATGATACATGAGAAGTACAAATAGGCCCTGGCTATTAAAGAACAAATTGGTTTGCTATGATTTTACACAAGATTCGAAAGGCCTACATGGAAAATCATCACTATTTTAAAAGCTGAAAATACTGACTGTGTTATGAGCAGATTTATAACATAAACCACCAGCAGTGTTTATAGCCTGTGATCAAAAACCAAGTAGTACAGCAGGTTTACATTTGCTATGATAGGGAGTCTTTTCAGGAAACTGGAACACATCCGAAGTCTGTTTCTGCCTTGGACTTAGCATTGAATCACCATGCGGAAAAGTAAGTAGTAGAAAAAGCTGAAGGAGAATGCATTTTTGAAAGAGGACACCTACCTCCTAAACTTTACCTGATTGTTTATGAACACCGCTTTGGGTCTACACCTTCGCTGTCCTTAACATCAAAGGATATCACAGTAGCACCTTGTCAGACAGCTTCTGAAAGAAAAAATGGACAAACGGTTAATCCCCATGGGGGTAAACTCCTGGGTATACGCATCCCCAGCATGAGTATACATTTCATAGACTCTACATTTTTTAACGATTAAACTCATTAAACTCAACAGCCCTTCCCAGATTTTGGAATTAAAGGGCTGCAAAGGTTACTTCATCCATTTTTTCAACACCCTTTGAGAATTGTTTTCTTCAGCCAATTAATAAAAATAATTTCAAAAATTATTAAGTTATCATAAATCATCCTCCTTTGTTTGGTTGTTTTTTTTTTCTTTCCCACAGGTATCATGATCCTATGTGTCCATAGATTTTACCTAACCTTTTATGTTAGGATTTGAACAATATATGTATTTCATAAGCAGGCCACTCAACTTCCAAAAAACCAAGAAATGTCTATGAAAATTAAAATGCTTCAGAACAGTAATGTAATCATAAAAAATGACAGTATTTCTTTGTAAACCATTCAACAGAAGTTAAATCTTACTAAATTCTGTCCTTGTTGTGGTTACTATTTCATTCACTTCAATAGGAAAAGTGTTGTACATGTATGGCACTTTCTTCTGCATGGTTTGCCTGTAGTCAATAATGCCACTTAGCGAGGCTGAAGCATAAACCGAGGTATGAGTGAAACTGGACCTGAGCAAAGATCAGTTTCTAGGATGTGATTATGTCCTCCTGGTCCATATGTAGATATTTTCACTGAAGGAAGATGCTTTCCTTCAGTGCCTTGTCAAAAAGCACATCCTCTCCTCATTTAGGGAATGTCAGTCCTGGGAGATATCCTTGGAAAGGGGTATATGCATATCTCTTATCTGCAGGGAAGCAAGGTGGAATGAATGCTGTCTGAGCTTTCATAACAATTTCTGTAGCACATGGAAACCATATTGCAATAATTCCATGTTATCAAAAGGCTATAGGATATAATCTGCAGGGGTTATTTTGTGGTATGAATTTTGACATTTCTGCAAGATTACTGAAGAAAAGAAGAGGACTAGGAAGCTTTGGATTTGTAGTTATACTGCATGCTGGAAAGGTGATGCAAAGGGACATGGCCAGTACTGAACACTAAATCGTTCCTCATCACCCTGTAATGTACAGGTTACTTTCTCATAAAACATTGGTGCAGATAATGATGTGATCTTTTATGTTGCTGTAAGTCAAGTCCAATTTATGATATTCTTCCTATCCTGTGGTAACTACATCACATGTGTGGAGAGGCAATTACAGGTACCTTTTACTGTTTTATGCATATTTTAAAAACATTATTAATAATAAAATATACTCAGCAATTTTATAACTCTATTACTTCCCATTAAAAATAACAGGCTGTTTCAAAGGTGACCTATTCCCTGTGACAGTCAGACACAGTGGCACCATTGAGTAGAGCCATCTGGAAATGCTCTGCCAAAGCAAATACCACATTTTTAAAGTCTGTGCTACCAATTTGATGGATTCCCAATGACAGCGAAAACTGACAGCTAAGCCTAGGCTTCTACAATCCACAGATGAACAATCCCTAATTACGTGTCAGTTCAGTGTCAGCCCTCAGGTTTCAGTAGCTTCACCTCAACAGAGGGAACCCAGCTCCCACAGTTCTGACATTACGAATTTGCAGTACTGGTGTTACTTGCAGACCCACAGCAGAGCAGAATCTATGGAACTCAATACCATTATAAAATAAGATGTGTACATCCTACCTGTAAGATAGCTGATTAAACACAAGAGAGGAATATAGACAGAACGAAAGAGCAGAGGGAAATACTGAGAAAATAATAGGTTATCATTACTCATACTTCAGCGACAATATCAGCTTCTTGTATCCCCACACTTTAGTTCATAGTATCAAGCACCATTGAGCCTCATCATGAACTATTCCAGGAAATATACAAAATTTTAAGAAAGAACCAATTTCCAGCAGTTTTGTGGTTTTTTACATCCAGAATAGCTTTCTTGATCCTGAGCTGCATAGATCAACAAAGCAGCCTGTTGGCATGCTGCAGTGCAGAGCCTGGTACACCTTGCAGAATATTCCTGCCAAACTGGGTGTGTTGTGAAATCAAGGATTTAGTTTGATTGACAGGATGTAATCTGGACATGTAACAGCCTAACTGCCATTGAGTTCTACCAACATTGTGCCAAAAGATTTTTTTTCTTTTTTTAAGAGGGATTAGAAGAAGAAATGAGGCAGATTTGTATGTGTTTATTCTCAATTTCTCTCCAGTGGGGGGAAAGCCTAAGAAATGCAATTTGTGATCTAAAATTAATACAAAAGAAGGGATCACAGAATCATAGATTAGTTGAGGTTGGAAGGGAGCTACAGAATTCATCTCCCTGCTCAAGCAGGGTCATTTAGAGACAGTTGCTCACGAAATTTTTATGAAAAAAACAAAAATTTTTAAAAAAGTTAGAAAAGCACTATTAAATGTTTTTTGACAAATTAATTAAAAGTTTGTTTAAATTTGCAGTGATAATATGACAAAATGGATTAACTCATTAGGGTGACACTTAGTTTCATTTTTCACTTCCCAGCCATCCCTGTGATCTCAAGGTATATGTTAGGTTTTTGTAATTTCAAAATGCATTTTGATCTGGAAAATCTAAAGAGGAGACCAGACCTGAATACCTATGTTTGCTTAAATCAAATGCTGAAGAAAAATCTGGAATGTGAGTTTTGATATTACTGCTACCACCATCCTTTTTCCTCTCTCCCCTTTCTTTTTCTTTTTTTAAAAATATACCACCTAACGACTGAAAAATGTACCAAAAACCCAGGAAATTTGGATGAAGTGAGCAAGGCATTTCTTTTTACAATATTGCTCATGAACCCAAGACCAGAAATGAAATAAAAATCAATATCTTGCCTAGTAAGTGATAAAGCACTTGGACAAGTGTGCCTTTCTCCAGAAGCATGACAGCGACTAACAAGAACGTCAGAAAAAGGAGATGCCTGTTCTGTCTTCACTTCCATTTTCTTGACATTAATTTTGCTTTGTCTTCAAAATACCAGGATCTGATCTGAATTTCTGAGACCAATAGAAAAATCTCAAGTTAATTTCTACTTTTCAAAGGGACAGTATTTACCACGTTTGCAATCTTAATAAGGACATCTAGATTTTTTTATTTGTTTTACATCATACAAAACCTTTTAATCTAAAAGTAAGGAAAATAAGATATTATTAGAAAGATTCAATATCTTCCAATTCAAATAGTTCAACTCCCTTTCTCTCCCTCCAAATATTTTTAGTTAAAAAGTGTTTTAATTATTTTGCTATGACACAAAACATACCATAATCTCTTACTGTTTTACTGTTCATGGCAGATTTCAATACCAACAAAATAAACACTGATAATGAAAAATTTAACACATAAAACCGAAAACCAAAATGAAACAGAGAGAGCGACAGTTAAGGATCTTTAGAGAGATGCTCCAAGGCATCAGTGAGGTAGGAGGAAAACCTGGTAAGGATAGAACCATGGAAACCCAGAACTGGCGAAATATCAAGAAAATAAAGTCAGCTGCATGGCAAGCAGACAGCAGGGCAAAGAGGAAGAAAGGACACTACTTTTGAGATAAGTGGGAAAAGGTAGGTATGTTTAGGTGATTTCAATTCATTTATTGGATAGAAGAGGATTTAAGAGGATATTCTAGAAGAGGAACTCAGGGCCCTCGTCATAAAGGATCGCCTCAAAATCAGACACACTGGACTTCAGGGCTAAAGCACATCTCAGATTAATACATACATAAATAAGCAAAGCATGTAAGCGTGTGCATGCACACACACACACGGATCTCCAATTGCTAGAATTGGGAATTTCTTAATAACAGGTGACTCTAACAAGCTGAAAGGTACCGCTTTTAAGTCTTACATGTGCATGGATGGACAGAAGAACATCCACATCCATAAAGCTAATGTGTATCTCACAAACATGTAGGTGGAGAGGTGGATGGAAGAGTGGCTAGCCTATAGTCAAAATTTCCCTTTCTTGAGTTTAGGGTAAATATGATGCATCGGCGTTCCTCAATGGGAGGCAGTTGAGGCTCGAGAAGGATTCTCTCTCCCTGGCCTCAAGGTGTCAGCCTGAGTGGCATCACAACTCAGGGGAGATACCGGCCACAGCAACTGCGATCCAGAAAGGCTCAAAGGGGCTTTACTAGAACCGCTACATATGGGATCAGAGATAATTAATTGATTTTCCTTGGGTACTTTTCCACTCCGGCCCAACTTGGACAATTGAATATTCCAGTACTTTACATTGATTATGCCAGCCCAGAACTTGCTATGACTTGGGGATCTGGTATCCTCCCTCTGTGTCCACAATCCATATGTTGTCAGGAGTGTCCAATTATAGTTAATATTTTCAAATGGTAGGAGCCATGGCAACCATGATACATTAAGGGGTTGCCGCTGTGTTCTAGTCTGTTGCTCTCCACCTTTTCATGTTAGACCATTATGTATCATACTGGTCCATTGTAGTATTATGTGGTCCAGGTGGGTAAGAAATCATGCCAAGTAACAAGAGGCCTAAAAGCAGGGAGGGTTGCACCACCACAGTGGGGTAGGAGCAAAATCTCTCGGGAAGCAGGGAGCATTTGGTAAGAACTGCTCTTAACATTGCGGCACTCAAATAATATTTATTTTGGTTTGGGCTAGCATAATTTTGTCTCTACACATTGTTTTGGTAACAAAGGGAGACATCCTTTGTTTTGATTCATGTACATGTTGGTTTGGTTCAGTTAGCTCTCAGCACTGGGCAGAAGAGGCCCACACCAGGAATTTAAATCATTAAGCTTAAGTCATTAAGGTCCCTTATCTGAAGATGATCAAAACAGCATGCAACACAGACATTTTTTGATGGAAGACAAACTTTCAGAAGCTGAAGTAGAAACATCTAAATGGCACTGAGAGGTTTTTTGTAGAACAAAGACATTTATAACAAACTGTTCTGCCATTGAGAAGACTGTATTCACCACTATTAGACTTTAATTTGATAAGCATAAAGTAGTTGCTAATCCCTACTTATATCCTCGTCACTTCCTCACTTTTGCCACTACAATTTTTGTGGAACTATGCATTGAATTGACTTGGTGAACTTTTTCAGGTCATTAGTAATTCATCAAAAGGTTTTATGAATTATTGTCAGTATGAATTTGATTCTCTCATGGTGAATGTTAAATTTCATTTGAAGAGAAGTGGAATTTGTGATGAAAGGACTAAATTATTGGTCATGGAAATTCCTATTGTTTTCATCTACTCCATTTATTATTCAAATGGTTTGACCTTAAAGTACCGAGAATGCATTAGGTTCATCTTACTATTCAAAAGATTTCAGAAATATAATGGTATATAGCTCTTTCTGGGAAGTAAGAAATGAACGAAGTAAAGATTCAATAGTAGAGACTAGAACAGAGATTTCAGCCCAGTCAGGTGCATATAACTAAAACCAGGATCAATCCAGAAAAAAAGATGGGGCTCAACCATCTCAGCAGTGTAAGAACAGAGAAATTAGTGACAGGACTAATGATTCGGTTGCTACACACTTTCATTGTAATCAGGGATTCTTGCATGGTTGAAGAAATAGCAATCTAGAGAGCAGCACAGGAAATTCACAGTTAGTTGAAGATAGGTCAGAAAGGGATGCAAAAACTCAAACTACTGAGGGCAAAAAATACAAACAGCATGAATGGAAATAGCATAACAGGAAAAATGAGCTCAAAAGGGAAAACTGAGTATAAGATAGATTATAATGAAAAGAATGAAATACACTGAGAAATATAAAAAACAATGGAATTTACACTCTTGCTGATTTACTGGTTCTGTGATACACAGAAATGCTTCTTATGATAACATCAGTAATTTAATATAGGCAACAACTGAAAAGACAGAAAAAAAGAAAAGAAAAAAAAAAGAGACCGGAGTCTATGAACCCCTGTCTATGCCAGGAGTTCATATCCCAACAGTTGTCTGTAAAAGTAGCTAGAATAAGTTTCTTCATTTACAGGTGAGGAGTTCTGTGAAGCCCTCCTAGATAAAACTATCTGGTGGGATTTTTTACTTCATTTATTCCCCGGCTGAGCAGTCTAAAAAATGTAACAGGTTGCTTAACAGAAATGTGTTTTCCTTTTGCAAAAAGGAAAATGAAAAAATGAAATCCAGCTCTGGAGTCTTCGGCACAAGAAGGACATGGACCTGTTGCAGTGGGTCCAGAGGAGGGCCACAAAGATGATCAGAGGGCTGGAGCCCCTCTGCTGTGAGGACAGGCTGAGAGAATTGGGGTTATTCAGCCTGGAGAAGAGAAGGCTCTGGGGAGACCTTATTGCAGCCTTTCAATACTTAAAGAGGCCTTATAAGAAAGATGGGGACAGGCTTTTTAGTAGGGCCTGTACTAATAGGACAGGGGCCTAGAGGTAGGACTTTAGTAGCAATAGGACTTTAGTAGCGATAGGACAAGTGGTAATGTTTTTAAACTAAAAGAGGGTAGATACAGACTAAATATAAGGAAGATATTTTTTATGCTGAGGATGGTGAAACACTGGCCCAGGTTGCCCAGAGAGGTGGTGGAGGCCCCATGCTGGGAGACATTCAAGGACAGGTTGGACAGGGCTCTGAGCAATCTGATCTAGTTCAAGATGTCCCTGCTTATTGAAGGAGTGGTTGGACTATGTGACCTTTAAAGGTTCCTTCCAAGCCAAACTGTTCTATGATTCTGTGATTCGATGATTTCTGTTCTCTGTCAGGTAATGTAACACTAAATGGCAATCTGTTTACCTTTAATTAACAAATTATTTCCTTCATCTTGAAGTCTGTAACATGCATATCAAAAGATTAATTCTTATTATTTTTAAAGTCTGTATTATATACAATGGCATATAACATGGTAGCTGTCATGATATTCTCAAGTATTGTTTAAAATCCATTAATGTAATATGATTATTGATGCCTCCTGGAGACAGGGGGCTTCACAAATTAGTTGTATACTATAAAAAAAGAATCATCCTTTCTAAAACTATTGTCAATTTATTTTGCTATGTTTAAATTTCTTACCATGTTTCTTAGAGTGGGAAAAAAGGTGATGACAATTTTGGTAGGCATGGCATAGTTTTGGACACAAATGAGGATAAGTAATTTTGTCCTGCCTAACTTTTCATCTTAGACTGTTGTCATCTTACAGTAATTGTAAATGCTATTTTGATTTTTTTAAATATTTTTTTTATCCTTCCCAGTCACTTTAATTCCTTACTTCTTTTTTCTTTTATTATTATTACACATGGAATCCCCACCATCTTAATATGCAATTTTTTATATGTGCTCATGAAGACTGAACCTTTCCTTACAATAAATTATTATACTGAATTTATACAAAGAATATATCCCACAGACTGGCAATAGTTAATAGGATAGAACACAAATTAAACTGGCATGCAGATGCTTATACTAGTATGTGTCCCTGTGTACTAGCATATGTCCCCACTGGAAAAAGGATGAACTAAAACCCTTGTGAGATTTTTACAGTTATGACTCTGAGACTGTGAGTGTGCCAAGAGTTATGCTGAAATGCCTATTGCAATAAATACTTGCCCCTCAAACCAAATGCAATCTTACTGGGATAAATATTTTCCCATAGCCAGTTCAAACTGTCTTGGTAGTGCAAAATACATTCCTGATAAAAGAAGGGAAGTATTAGAAAGAGTTTAAACAGTCAGTGTAGGTTAAGGGAAATAACAGAGCTGGAGTGCTACAAAATATAGTGGGGATAAACCTTTTCCATGATTTCGTCCTTTTCTCGCTGCCCTTTTAAGTATTCAGCACAGAGGAAACCAACCAAGGAACCATCCTTTCTTTAGTCCCTATACACAGTCCCTCATATTCCCCATGGAAATATCTAGGAAGAATTTCATGTACCCCAGCTCTTTGTACCGCTGGCATCTTCTGCCTCTGCATCCAACACCTCCTGTGGAGGTTAATGGTCCAAAAATAGAAGTGGATTACACTTACTAGAGGACCCTCAGAATGAAAGGACGGGTTTTGAGTACTGGAGGTTGAGTACGGTGGAAGTGAGAGGGTAACTTCATCCTACTGAGAAACAGCAGCTGCTGTCCCCAGATATTGTTGTCCCTTCCATGGCAGCAGACACATTTTTGCTAGAAGAGTTGATATCTGTGATTCTATGATTCAGCTTCCTCCATGGGATGCACAACAGACATGCTGCTGAATTCACTTTTGCTTACTACCTCAAGATAGCTCTGTAACCTCCCTTGGAGGCAATACCCAGAGAGATGGGTTTTGAATCTCCACTGCCTGCAAGTTGCAGCCTCTTGTATCAGTGCTAAGCAAATGTAAAAATGTTGTAATTCAGAACAGTATTAATATCCAGAATTGACAGTAAAAATAGCTATTCCTATACCCCAGGTGCAAAGATCAAGCAAAAAACCATAATGGCCCTGAAAATTACAAATTCCTGACTGGAGAAATTAAAAAACACACCTTTGAGATGAGCTAATCCCCCTCCTGGTCACCCCCACAATTTTTGATAAATTTGAAATGGATTATAACCAGACAAGGTACCCTATTTAAGAAAACTGATTAATATTTCTTACATACAGAACTGGCTCCATGTTAAATTTTGCTAGCAATTGCTATCACCATGCTCAAAACCTACTAATGACACCAGTACCACGTACAACTATCCCTCTCATTTCAGCAGCAAAATATGCTTGCAGAAGTTCATTTCACATTTTTTCAACTCTATGCAATATCATTTCACACTTCTTTCATTCGCTGTGCTGTATGAGATTTTACACTATGATGAGTAACCCTTGCTATTTTTTTTCAAGAAGCAGTCCTGAGCTGTGAAATCTTGAGCTGGCTTTGACAGTAATTTCAAGGAGTTTCTGGCATCCAGTCATCCATAATTGCCATGTCACAAGTCACATATCACATAGAATAAATAACAATCTTAACTAAATACCTTTAAACCAACCAGGTCTAACAAAAATTAAATAAATCTACTCTATTATTCTATGATAACTTAAAAGAAAAAAAAGTTCTTTTACTCATAAGAAAAGTTTTTAGAATTAATCTTTTGAAAATTCTAACCTTTCAGAAATAGCATGATTGGTTTTTTAACCTGCTAAACTCAGAAATGTCCCGGGAAAGGCTCCTCCATTACACTTTGTAACTATTTTCCCTGTGAGTTGGAAACAAACAGGGTAGCAATGGGGGAAACGTAGATTCACCATTTGGATTTGAAAGACAAGCAGTTATTTACAGTAAAATGGTTTTCCCTTATATTAGGCCAGAACTTACCAACTAACATTATAGGAAAAACTCCCACTAATCTCCTACTTAAAAGGATTTTTTAAAAGCTGTATTTTTGTAAATCAGTGGGCATATTTGATTTATTTTAGAGAAAAAACACAGTATTAATGTTTTAATCTTTAGCCTCATTGTAACTAACATGTACTTGAAAGGACACACAAATTCCCCAAAATCTAAATATGACATCTATTTTATTATTTTAGTAGCTATGCCAGTGAAGCATCATTATCAAAAACAGGTAAAAGAACAAACATCATCTCCCTGACAAAATATATCCCTCGGCCTCTCTCCTCCTATCTTCCTCTTTCTCTCTCCCCCCCTCCTGCTCTCTGTTTCCCTCCCTCGCTTCATGATTCACTATTACAAAATATGCACCTTATAATCTTAGAGACTGAATTTATGAACAATGAGGTTTTTCATCTCCTTGATTGATTGTATCATCTGTGGACCACCAATGGAAACAAGGGATTCTAATGAATTACAGAGAAAAAAAAAAGTTTTCATTGTGCTGTTATAATAAAAGAGACACAACTCTGTATTTGCAATGTACCCATTAGATTATAGTATCTTCCTAACATTACACAAAGTTGACAAAACAGACTTCTCTTTTTATTGGTAAGGTTGGTAAGATTAAAAAAAAAAAAAAAAAGCACAGTCTTCTATGCCATAAAGACTGTCTTCCTGTTAATATTTTTCAAATAGTTCAGTACTGTTTATGATAGTGCAATTTCCATAAAACACTGAACCTACACACGTGCGACGCAACCCAACTAATTCCTGTCCCAAAGCAACTGGGATCCAACTGATAATACAAATGAAAGTAACTGAAACAAATGTGGAAATTAATTGTAAAATTGAAATACATTAAAATACAACAATATCTATATAAAGAGCTGATTTTTTAAAATGTATTTATTTCAGAAATGACCAAAATGTCAAACCACTTTGTATAAGTGTCTGATTTCAGTGAATCTTTCACTGCCAGTTCTGGATGGCATTTCTGATACAGAGGCTTTTCAGTGGAAACCTACTAGGAGCATGGAGCATTTATGTGGTATACGGAGGACCTAAATGCTCTAAAGCAAATGGGACAGAGACTTGAGTCCAGGCGGCAGATGCACACTCTAATTATTAGACTATTGGCTGTTCTGAGAGTTTGTGTAAGGTTTAGGATTATTTTTTTCTTCGCCAAAAGACCCAGGTCCCAGTTTAAATTGCAGAGTGAAGATGTTTTCAAACATCACTTTGCTTCTGCATCTCTGTTCTTTTCCAGCCAGCTCAACTAATAACTTCTAAAATTATAACAAATCCTTTTTTAATTCAGCCAAATTAATGTTTATTCACCAGAGAGCAGGACATTCTGCAGAGACAAGGACATCAGACATACAGCTTTTTTCCTGTCTTTATCAGAGAAGCTGTAGAGTTTCTTTCACTAACCCCTCCTAAAGAAAGACCTGCATAGATTTAATTTTTTTTTTCAGATATACATATTTATGTAGATAGCCTTCAATACTTATGGCTGAATTCTTGGGAGAGAATGCAAAAAAAAAAAATAATTGACACTATTAAGTGCATAAAGCTTGAAATCAAATGTTTTCTCTCTTAACTGCACTGAACAGTTGAGTTGCTTTTGCATTCTAATGAATTAGAAAGAATCCCCAAACTCTCTGTCACTTAGATCATTCATGTAAAAACATTAGTTGTCGGGATCTGACATGTCTTAGGATTTTTATATTCCTTTTCAGGGAGCTGAGGGGGTCAACATGAAGATTATGGAAACAAAAGCTAGACAGCTTGTATATGTATGGGGCATGGGAAGAGTAAGGCACTTTCTTAGGCAGAGGAAACAGAATCCCCTCAAGTAGAAAACAAAAATCACATCCCTGTTTATTCTGTAAACACCTTATCATGCTCATTAGTCCTGCTTTTTTCACCACTGACCTAGCACAAATGGAACAAGAATTATGAAGACTTCAAATACTATGAAGAATACAGGTATTCAGATGAAAATAGAAAAAATACCCCAACAGATCTCAGATTGCTTTTAAAAAAAATGTAATTTATCATCCTTTCATTAGAACTAGATTTACCTTTTTTTCATTTCTTTTTCCCAAATGCAATCTTGAGGAAAGGAATACAAACTTTGTGATTTAGTATTTTTACTACCCAGCCTCCCATTACCCAAAAGAAAAATTTAGCTCATTAAGAAGATTTCAAAGGGTTAGGCCTATATTATATATGATCTCACATATCACCTTTTTCTAATTTTCGCATTATCTTACTACTTGCACAGTAGAAGTACTCTTTTAACACGACTTTACAGTATCCTGTATTTGTTAGCTCTTCAACAATAATCTGCATTATCTGTGTAATTATGAAATAAGCATTTTTGTTTTATTATGTTGAAAAAAACCATTTTCATTCCTAGTGTTTGAATATGCGGTAGGATTTTTTTCTTTTGCACAAATTTTTATTCTATTATTTTTAAATATAAAATTCTATTTATACATTATCTTATGTAATATACCAATGGGGAAGAAATACAGCTTTAAACTTATGTTCTGAAACTTCCAAAACACTAACTTTCTATAATATGTTAAAAGGACTGTGAAATGTCATTCACTTTCTTTTATGACAGCTATCTGGAAGGACGTTTTATACTTTTTGATTTGTGACTCTTGAAATTCACTCAAAAGCCACATATTATTGTAAACTAAGCTATAAATAATGTAACTCATAGCCCATGTCTTCTAGACTTAAGTCATGATTTCATTATCCAGTTACAAACTGTTCTCTGCATTTTCTCTCCAGTGTACTTGTCTGCAAATGCATCATGACAGACATAATTGTTCTCCTAACACATCCAAAATCTTTGTTACTAAAAATTCAAACATGTATCGGGGAAAGTAAAAGAAACAGAGGTACAGTAAGACAATTCAGGGAAAAGAAAAATAGCTTTTCCCTCACTAACTATTGTCCTTTTAGGGCTTGGGCCAAAGAAAATGAAAAAATGTGCCCAAATTGACTTCAGTAGAATTTGGGTAAGGTCTCCACAGGAACATCAATACTTGTGCATCAAAAGAAAAAAAAAAAAGATAAAAGGAATCTTCTAAAAACGTTCATAGTCATTCAGCCTTTTTGTTTGCTAATATAATCAAAAATAAAGCCCAAATAAACATATTAAATTATTGTACCAAATTATCTTAACACTCCTGAGACCCATGCTATTCTCATTGTCACTGTAATTTGCTGTGATGGACAATAGATGGCACATAGATTATTCCAACAAAAGAATTTGAGTGTTGTCACTGGCAAATTCAGTTCTGCTCTTGGTGAACATGCACAAGGCAGGGCAAGCCATCATTAATAATTTCAGTTATTGCATTTCTGCCAAGAAATAAATGTGAAAAGTCAATCCTATCCTTTAGAAATAGCTCGTACCAAATTCCCAACAAGGCTGGATAACAATGCTTGCAGTTGTTTACTCATTTGCTGGCTACTTCACTTCGCACTGCAGACCTTTAAAGTCTAATATTTGTTTGAATAATACATGGATTCAATGTGTTATTTCAAAGCATTTTTTTTCCTGTGCCCTAGCTGCTTCTTATACACAGATAAGTTATTTTCTAAGCATGATCTTTATATATTAGTACATAGATTCTATCTTGAAATTCAGACATGAATATCCTAGAGAATCCTCAAACTCAATATGTTGTTGTGTTGGGTTTTGGGTTTTTTCCCCTTTTTTTAGATAGCCTACTGCTGCATTTAGAAAGCCAACAAGATAATAAATACATAGAGAAAAGAATAAAAAAAACCCAAATCATAAAAAAGACCAAATCAAAAGCTGTAAGAAGAACCTCCAGCTGGGCTGTAAATTTTGTTTACCCTCTTCTCTAACCAACCACTGTAAGAGAACTGATATGTAATGGAAAAGTAGTAGTAGCAGGTAGTAATCCATTACAGTCTTCCAGGATCTTTGAAGTCAAAAGTATTCATGAGGAGTCTATAGCTGTGTAGCTCGTATTTCAAAAACTTTTTCGTGTCAGAAAAAAAAAGGGAAAATCCTTCTCAGTTTTAGCCTGGGGAAAAGGAGTGGTAATGCTGCTGCATGGACAACCACAGTGCGGCAAAGTACTAACAGCGCCTTCTACATTGTCACTCTGATTAACGTTTTCAAATATTCCTGGTTGTTAATTTCTTTTCCTCTTCCTTCCTAAGTAAGATATGCACCTAAATTTCCCTAACGACTTCACTCTTCACAAGAGTGGTTTGACTAACATGGCAGAAGAACTTTTAAGATTTTCATAAGAAATGAGAAATCATTTTTTCCAAAAATTTGCATTCATATTCAGACACAAACTAATATAACATGGACATTAACTGCCTTTGTATGATGCCGACTGGGTTTTTTTTGTTATTGTTATTCTGATATTGATTTTACTTCATACTATATGGACATCATAATAAAAGATGAACCAATAAAATTTCTTTATTATATATAGCACAAAGGAAATGAGAGCTCCTGACTATAGCTTACAAAGGGGATGGGATGATATTAAATTCCATATAAAGTAGTCGTTGCTCTTCCATTATTGTTAAATGTATTGCTAATTATTGTGTGATATTAATTCTTCGTGTTTATCAGCTTTTCACAGGAGTACTCCCCACTTTTGAAGTTTTGAGATTCATCACAGCATTTTAACAAAATACTGTACCGTGGCTTTTTGTTGGAATTCACCAGTAACTTTGCTCTCAAATGGGATTTAAAATACACCAACTTGATTCTTTACCCCACCGTTGATAAAAGACACTGATTACACATTTTCTTTCCCTGATCTCACATTTGCCTAAGAAAGAAGAGAAAACAAATTCTTGTAGTGAACTACACTTGATGCATAATTAACAAAATAAGACCTTCCACTGCAATGAGGATGAACAAAATGATGAATGGGGCAGAAAGCAAATATTTGGAACTATGTACCTGGTCCTGAAAAATGGTCTTGCCATCGCCTTTCTTGACTGTTGCAACATACGTTTTAGGATGCAAATCCATTTACAGTAAGGAGGACGATGCTCTCAGGGGGATAGTGAAGATGTAAGCTCAGGGTGGTTTGTGAGTCTGTGGGAGGTTTTACAGAAGCCTTGTTGTAACCGGGAGGCCACAGCCAGGGCTGACCCTTTCCTGCGAGCTCTGCTTTCAGGTGAGCCTCCAGCGTGCGGCCCAGCTGAGCTGCAGCCATGCTGTGTCATGTTGTGCCTAAGGGTCTTTCCATGCCACCATATAGTTCTGTAAGAATTAAGTTCTCTTCTAAAACAAACTAAAAACTACCCACTCAAAAAAAAAAAAAATCAGAAAAAAGACTTCAAAAATCTTTGTCACGTACAGTAACACTATGACAAAGTAATAGCTTTTTGTCTTCAACTGTAATTTAACAAAATAATATAGTTTTTCAAAATTGCTGAAAAATAAGCAGTAGATTAGATTGTTCCTCGACAATTGATTTTTTTTCCTCTAGTAATTGACTTTAGACTTGTTTGAAGGAGACTATTTCAGCCTTTCAAGTCCCATTAAAATCCCTGGCAGGCATATGGCTGCTGTGTTTTACACTATTTACAAAACACGTTACCAGGTCTTCTGACAGTCCTTCAACATTTTTCCACCAAACAACAAAAAAATACAGTTAGAAAACAAGAGACACCATACAGACCAATTTCCTTTTGTTAGGATCTTATGGTATGTATAATGATGACATGAGAAAGGTGCCCAGTGTGCTGTGCGGCTCTAAATGGGTATTTTTCTGCTTTGTTTTCTCACTGACGTGAAAGGAACTGTTAGATACACGGAGACTTCTCCACTCATATGGCTGGAGAAAAACAACGAATAATTCAACTGAGAGAAGCTTATCTCATATTCATTTGATGAACACAGTCTACTTAGTTTTCATCTGCGGAAGTTAGCGAACACACCCTGTTTCTTGGCTTGTATTGTTCAAATTTATCATTGGTGGCATACACAAATTCACCGTGGGTATGATTTTTTTCTAGTTTAAGAGTTTTCCTGTATGGGTTCTATAAGTTATAAACCATTTTATATCTCATCAAAAAAAAGGTGCTAACAGAGGCCAAAAGACAAATGAAGTTGAAAAACTATGCACGTGTAGAAACAGAGCTGTCAAGAGTATGTGGGGAATGGCTCTCTTCCATCAAACACTGGGGGGGTTAAATTTTTTTGTTTTCATCAGAGGAGCAGTCTCACAGATTTTTGTCTAACTACTGCTTTTATCTAAATACTGTTCTGCACACCAGCAAAAATTATAAGAAGTACTATCCGTCTCTTAGAGTCATGTAATAGGACTGTTCAGATTCATAACACACTCTCATTAACCTAGTTCAATCACACTAATAAACCCTGAAAGTGTTAAAGGAAAGCAAATTCATTTTTTCCTATAGGAAACTAATGCTTAATCAAGAGTGCAGGGCAGAAGCCCTTCATTGATTGGAGCTGAGCAACAGTTACTGAGAAAAAAATTGCTCCTCTCAAAAGCAAGGGGTCTTTTGACATAAAGAAGTGATGGGGTACAAATGCAGGGGAAGGAAAAGACGTAATTGGCAAATGGGTCCACCATGTAAATTGTAAATGACTTTGGTAAAATAATTCACTGAGTTGGAACCAACGAAGGACAATGATAAAGGATGACAGCATCTCGCATGCACTTTGTCAAGTCACTGTCATGCTTATAAACTCCGGAATGAGGGAACTGCAGTTGCCACAGCCTCACGGGCACAAACTGGAGGAAACAAATTCTGTGTCATAAAATGCAAGAGGGAAATACTGTTTTCTGTAGGGTCAAGAAATGCTAATTGGACTATCAAAGCTCAGGTAAGCTCGCTGTCCTCTAGGCAACGAGCAAAAAATAAATTCACTGTTTCCTGCCACATGGAATTTGCTTTTAAAATTTTAAAAGATTTGCTTAAAAAAAAAGCTTTTAAAAGAATTGCATTTTCCCATGACAAAGTGTGCAGTACATCTGTACGAGAGTCTTTCCAATAGTGCCCAGTTTCTAAAACTGTTTGTTAAAGGGGCAATCATTCCTTAAAGAAGAGCAGCAGTGGACTTAAAATCTTACTCACTTTTCCCATAGCTCCTTAACTTTAATTTCTTTCTTTAGTTTCTGCAGAATATTGGCAGATAATTTTCAGGTGAATGAATTTTAAAAGTTAAACTATATGATTGTATTCAGAGTTTAAGAGTTTTCCTGTATGGGTTCTATAAGTTATAAACTGTGCTTCCATTCTAATTTTG
The DNA here is from genome assembly GCA_013396915.1 of Stercorarius parasiticus. Taxonomy (NCBI): domain Eukaryota; kingdom Metazoa; phylum Chordata; class Aves; order Charadriiformes; family Stercorariidae; genus Stercorarius; species Stercorarius parasiticus. Next base: position 37,188 of record VWZL01000601.1, on the reverse strand, counting down.
GAGCTTAGCTAATTTATCTATAGTATAGTAAGGACATCCATATCCCAAATGGCTATTTAGAAAATGTGACAAAAGCCCTTATGGCCTTGATTTGTTACAATGATCTAAATAAATCCCTAAGTTAAAATGTGTGAAACAATATCAAACTACAGAAAAACATATACAGAAAGATATTTTCAATAAGTTTCAAAATTAAACTGACCTTTATTAGAAAAACGATACAATTTGCTGTATTTTCTGTAGCTACTCTACTTAACTGAATTTAATGGGAAATTCTGCTACAAGGTAGAGGGGAAAGACACTAATGTTATAAAGTGATCTTGCTGTTAACTACGTATTCTCCGAACTCTGACTCAAAAATGATATGTATAAATAACAAGCTGAAAAGAAGCAAACACTACAATTACGTTTTCATTTTAGCATTTAGATAGCTATTACAGATGATCAGATGACTGCAGTTCAGGCACAAATTTGATTTCCAGGAGAAGTCTTATTATGATTCAATTAACCCTACCATAGCCACCAGGTGGTTTTTTCCTGATAAATCTAAGCAGATATAGGAGATAATTGTGTTCTTACCAGGGCTGTAATGGGAAAAAGGAGAAAGGTTGGAGGACCACCGTGGTGGTTCAATCCTGTGAACACCTTTAAATTATACTTTAAAGTTATTGGTTTTGAGGAACAGAGTTTCATCTTTGTCTGGAAAACTTTTAAAGAATGTAAAAAGCCAGGAAAAAAAAATGTTTCAATTGTATTTTAACTAAAAAAAAAACCCAAAAAACAACCACCCCCCCCAACCCCCCAAAAAAAAACCAAACAAGAAACCCCAAATACAAATTTGCAACAGCCTGACAAATAAGACACTTTTGAAAAATATACTCTGGCTTAGAAGGCTTGTGCCTTTTCGTTTGGCTCCAATTGAACTTCCCCCTCATTAAACAATAATCTTTATAGTGAATTCCAATAAAGATGAAAAAAGAAAGATTCTGAAAAGAATGCATAAATAATTCTGGTTGCCTAGCTGTGGCAATGAATTCCTGTTTGTTTTGCCACTGAAGGGTGAATGCAACCCTTTGAGCAAATGGGAATTCATTATTCCAGTGACTGAGAAATGATCCACTTAAAGAACCTAATTGGTTCCACAACAGTGATTTCTTTCAAAGCACCGTTTCCGGAATAAACAACAAAAAGAAGACAGCTCTTTGACTAGTACAGGGTCTACACAGTACATTTGCCTTCCCATGTTTCAGCTTTAAAAAGAAAATGTCACACGTACCCAGGACAAAGGAACAAAGAGCTAGTATTTTAAAAGGTACAGAGATATAGCAGGTCTTCCACTTCTTCCTTGAAGAGTAAAGCTGAATTTAAATAAATATAAGTGCATGTTCATGACAATCAAACTGTCAGTAAGAAAGAAAATACTGTGCTGACCACAGTTTCAACTCCTTTCGAGACTGATCATTAATAGCCAAAAGCTACTTGAATATTTTACTATGCAAATGAAAAGTAACTCAACATTATTTACCAGTAACTGTTACAGAATAGGTGAATTAATATGCCCAATCTGCTGCAGCAAATAGAATTCTGTCATTTATTTTTAACCTAATGAATTAGAATATGCAAAAAAGAAACTCAGACACACAGATAGATACAGACAGTTCTCATTTACATCTCAATAGTTATGCTGGAAGAATAAAAATCATATACTGATTGTTGCATTTAAATGCAGAATCTTAAACAAGTTTTTCTGGAGGCAAGGTGCAGGTCAGAAACAAATCTGATTCAGGTTAATGGATATTTATTCACTTCAAAACGAGCTTCAGAACAGGCCCCCACAGAACAACCAATTCACATTCAAACGGCAATCTGAGAGAAAACTTCCACTTCTGTGCAGGTTTGAGAAGTGATTTAGCACTGTTTTTAGAATTAGAATGAGTGATACAAAAAGAGTCAATGCATTATTCACACATCATTCCAATGTGTGACCAGTCCCCAAAGAATATAATTGATATTAAATACTCGGATTGAAACAGAAACCTCTCCCCCCCGTCATCCAATGTACATGTCAACACAGTTGTAATATGCACAAAGCAACAAGGATCACTTCTGTTTTCACAGTGCAGCTCAGTTTTTCCATCTGTGGCATGAGCAAGTGGTCTGGATGGGCGGCAACAAGAACAGACCACAGCAGCCAGCAACATAAAATCTAAAAATTATATAGTAAGTGGGATAGCAATTCATATTCTATAACATACACGCTCGTGCATGACACACCAAGGCCCTACCCCTCTGGTCCAGTTTAGACCAGCAGCACAGACCCACAAAGGTTTGTCTGGGACGCTCACATCCCACCTGTAAGTGCACCAAGGCCTGGCAGGTGGCTCCATCATTTCACACAGTGTTTCCACCTCGAGTACAAACATCTAAGGAGTTTCACAGGCCCACAGATGTGTTACTTCCACCACCCTTTACCCCAAGGGGCTATTGTTTTCAATATGTCTTACTTTCCATATTAGTTTGTCAGCATAAGCAACCAATGGTTTTGCTCATCCCAAAATCACTTTCTACATCTTTAGATCCAATTATTAATTGCTTCAGAGGTTTCTCCTACCCTCCGGTTTCCTCCCTGAATGCGTTACAAAAAGTACAAAGTTTGTCCACTGATGATATGAGCTCCAAACCAGAACAATCCAGTCAGCTAGAGATGGGCAGGTGTTATCAAGGTCTTATTTGGATGATATCTTGACAGCAGGTATGTCCTTTTGCCTGCCTCACATCTAAAAAGCTACTGAACTGTTGAGTAGCTTAGTCTTTTCTGAGCTCATTTCTTGACTTTGGCTTCAGAGACAATCAGTTTAGAGACACTCTGCCAAAAAGCTCATGGAAGTAAAAAAGCTGGAGATACTTATCCTGTAATCTCAGTTATTCTACATAACCAAACTGCTAAGCAAAGTGTCTCTTAGAGACCAGTACCTTGACAGTGGATCAGCATTTTGCCCCAAAATGAGTCTAGCCGATGGCTATTGAAAAGTACATACAAGCAAGAAACCAAAAACTTCAAAGGAATAAAGATGTGGCAACAGATGAGCATTATTACTTATCTCGCAAAGGATTTTTCCCATTCCGTTGTTTGCAAAGTTCACAAAGACCTGTGAGACCACACCAGTGTGGTGCAGCAATCAGCTAGAAGCACAACAAGAATTTCAGGAGCATATTTGAAATATACTGAAAAATGCTTTGACTAGCGACTGTGTCTGATACCCTGCTGATTTAGCATATGCTAAATATAGGCTTGAAGTAAATGAAACTTCATTTGTTTTTACAACTACTGACTGAGCACACTACTAGCAAATAATTCTCATGCTTCTATTATTCTGTGACTGAAAAGTAGTTCTGCCTAATAATTCATCAGCACATTGCCCACATTAGTATTTTTTCAGTTTCCATCTGTTGCAATAAAGTTATGCCAGGTCAAATGAGATACTGAATATACAGCTATTATAATTTTCTCTAACTTTTACTGGCTGAGGTTTTAGGTAATTCTGTATCGATCCAATATTTTTGAGTAATGATTTCTCTAGTGATTCCCTAGTAAAAGTTTTCTAAGTTTTATGATAGACTGACTTGTATCTGCACCTTATCTGACTTGGTTTACACTTCTTACATTGCTTTACACTTATTTTCACTGCTTTCAACAAGTTGCACCTTAAATATGGTGCTTAGAGTTACATCTTTGGGGAAAGTGGTGCTTCAGCAGACAGACGAATCCAGTTATTTGAGAAAAGATATTGAACCAATGCTCAAAACCAACAAGAAGGTGAAGATCTCTGCACGACTATGTATTCTGACTAAAGATTTGGCTGAAGTCCAGTTCAATTGGTACGTCAACCAAAGACAATTCTCACTACCCTTTCAATGACTACTTAATTAATGTTTTAAAAAATAGGCCCCTGAAGACATCGTGAATTCCAAATTACACTTGAGTTATGATGATTTGCCAAGGTTTTGTGCAATCATACACAACCTCTCCCCGAAAAGTGAATTATTTTGCTTTATCCTCAGTGGAAGGTATTTAAACCAAAACATTTTAGCTAACTATTGCTAGCTAAAGTCTTTGTCAGCAGTTTCCATAGCTGACCTGACATACATTGCAGGAGTCTGCATGGGATATCTTCACATTTTATTATTATTAGACTAACTATAATGACTCAATTTAACAACAAGCTTAATCCTTGGCACATAGCAAGCTTAGAATTTTCTAGACTTTTAAAATACGTTTAGTATTTGAACTCAGTATTCCTAGATGTAGTTTCAGATTTTATTGCATAAATTTAAAAAGTCATTTCCAGTGTCTCTCAGTTTCCCTTCAGTGCGTTGATGACAGTGAACATCCCAAACTTTTAAAGTGGATTTGAGACCTCTACACAATGGAAGCTCTATAAACATGAAATACTATTAATAATGCACTCTATTTAATATGCATAATAAATGTTTCACAATCCTGACATTAGTTCACACTAATCTAGCATGTAGTTGGCACACCAAGCAATATCACAGCACCAATTCATTAGGTGTAACAGCGGCTGACGATAGCAGAGTCCATTTTATCACAACTAAACTGAACAATTTAAAATACACCGCAAGTCCCTCCTGGACACTCGATTAGCAGGGAGATGCTAAGTATCATCTGTCCATCATGAAAGCCCAGGCAGCTGTGCACAATTAAACTTTCAAACAAACTGAAGTGAAACCACATTGCAGTGCAAACACGTTATGCCGTAATTAGCACACTTACTCCACAGAAATGTAATAAAGCAGCTCTCATTAGCATGCTCTGATGCATTAAAAATCTTCTTTTTATTTAATACTGTTTCACAGAGTAATGAGCAACTGTACAAGAAAACTACAGACCACCACATTCAGCTTAGCATGCCACTGGGAGCAAGGGACGTGCATAAAGCCAGTTTCCAAAAAGTGCGTAACCCAGCATTCAACTGTTAGTGACCATTTTAGACACTTCAAAGACAAGCATTTTTCAAAAGGACTGGGCTCCTATGGAGATTAGTTGAAACTCTTTAATTGGTTTTGCTCCACAAACATGATAGATGATTTCTGTTTACATTTGCAGAAGATTTTGATTTACAAATTATGTTTTGTGTCTTCCTCCTCAAGGAGCTAGCACATTTCCAGCCTCCATGGAAATAATCTTCCTAAAGCAAATGAGATGTGCCAAATATTTACTGAATTATAGACAAAATCCATGGCTTTTATTCTACTGTTCCTTAAGTAAAATGCCATTTCCTTAAGAAAAATTCTAAGCTCTTCAATCTTATCTATGCAAGACAATGGACAAAACAATGGTTACAGAATTAAGAAAGCACAGGAATTAAACTCTTCAAATGGCACAAAGCAGAGTGGCACAAGCAGTTAATAGAAAGATCCAGAATACTAGCTGGCGGAATAGCTGCCAGAAGAAACTGTCTAAAAAAATAGAAAAACAAAGTATTATGCAACTAAATTTGTTGCATTTCATAGAGGACAAAAGGGACAAAAGTGTTGAAAACTGAATTTGCTTGAACATGACTGATCCCTGTCACCTAACTATAATAGATGGAAAATATTAAAGGCTACGCTCAGAAAGAGTATCAAAATCAGTTACAAAGCACATTACATGAAGTAATGGTGGAGTACCAGTCTCAGCTTTAAAAAAGGTAGATAAACTATGCCATGGTGGCAGGTCTTACTTACGTGAAGGCTGGAAAGCATTTGCATTACCACAGGTCTCATAGAAGTCCTATGAGCTTCACAGATTTACAAGTTTCACTGTCTGAAATTAGGTGCTGTGAGTATCTGTCTTTTTTATCATCAAATCAGTGCAAAACATATTAAACAAACACAATAATTTTTATTTTCTCTAAGGTTGTTATCTACTGTGAAGAGCAAAAGCTTTTCACTGAACCATATTGGCTTTTAAGTACTTAAGCTCCAAAGTGACAATTTTCTAGTGCTATTAAATGCAGTTGGAAACAATTACAGAAATAAACAATATAAACATGCTCTGTAGAAAAGAATTTGAGCTGGAAAACAGTTTCACTGCATCAGTATTTTTTACAGACTGTTCTTAGGTACCGATATGGTCCATGAACAGGGCTAAAAGTTTTTGCAAGAAAAAGTTGTTTATAAATATACACTCTGTTGTTCTACTAAGCTTCTCATGCTTATTAGGAGCATTAATTATCATGTGCTTTCCTAGAAATTGAAACTTACACAGATGTGATTATCTCTGAAGTATACAACCTGTTGATCCCTGTTCTGCAGAGACTTTAATTATCATGAAGTGTCACAACAAGTCCAACTGGTGATATAGCTTATGCAGATTGCCTTCACGCACTCTCTGAAGGACAGAAAATTCCCTTCCCCTCACCTGGCTTGCTGTGTTGATTAACAACACTACAGAAAGACAGAGCTTAAGGTTGAAGTTTTTACTAGAGGGGCTTATATTATAAACCCAAACATCAAATAAAGAAAACAAAAAACCCTTCCTTTTTTACCTCTTTCAATTGCTACAGTGCATCTAAAGATACTGAGATCAAGCAAACAACAGAAGCTGTAAAACCATTTTAATAGAGAGAATGCAGGTTCCTCTAAATGAGGACAAATGTTTATCTACTGTGGTGACACAATATATTGCCTGAAGTAATTTACTGTCTTATACTGCATATAAACAGGGGTTTAGGGCTTCCTTTTTTCAAAGACATTAATTACCTTGTTAGAAAACACATTCAGTCTTTAAAAAACTGCGCTATCGTGCATGGTGCTATTCTCAAAGTATATCATCCTTCTCATCAGTTAAAAGAGAAGACCACAAGCAGATGGGGAAAATTAGCAGAGTCATGACATATATTTTCTCAGTAGGAGCTACCTTTTTTATATGTGCATGCATTATTGTCAAATCTGTCTTTCACTTTTCCTCCTTTAATTTTTTTTAAATTTGTCGTCTCTGAAAAAAATATCTGTAGGCTTTGTAAATATTTGGGAAGTGTGTGCCAATTTAGCCATTGGAATAGTCGTGTTAGGACCAGTAAGATGTAACGACAAAGTTCATGTAGCCTTTGTATTTTAAGAGATTGCAATTCACACTCAGACTTTAATATCATACTTATAACAGTAGATTTGTGAACTAAACGTCATATTTAACCTTATTCTCTACAAAGTGTAGATTCATGTCTGAAAACCTTGTCATGATAATTTCAGTTTAAATGAGATTTCCAAATGCATCAAAAGTTTTCTGAGCTGAATCGATACCAACAGAACTGTAATTTTTCTACAGAAAACCAATTCCTTCAAAACGCCAATGCCTCCCCTTTGTGAGTTAATGTAGAATGACTATTTTTACTCTGTAGTGGCGCAATTTTGCTAAACAGTATAGTTGGGTTTAATATATTATACACTGTAACTTAATTATTTTTTTAATCCCAAATATCTATTCGAACCACAAGAGAGGAAAAGCATCAGAGCTCTAATTCATATTGTTCAGATAGCATTGGATGAAAAATATCCAAGGAAATTTAAATGTGCTATAAGAACTTGGAAAGAAAACTCCACTTCGGATTGGAAGGAATGTACAGAAAACACTTCTAGTACTGAACATACAGACCTGTTTGGACCAATATACAATAAATAAATGAAAGGAAAATAAGCACACAATTAACAAACAAAACATGCTGCTGTCTGCTTCAGTACAGCAACAGACTCAGTTCTTTGCCTGAAGTATTTCTGGTTACAAAAGTGTTTTTCCTAGATATATGCGCAGCACTGTACCCACTGTGCAGCCTCTGCAACCGCTGGAGCTGCAGCTGCTTTATGAATTCACCACTACAAAGCTGTATATCTTCCCTTCTTCTGACCCAGATATTGTTAATGCAGAGGCCACATCCTGAAATGAGGTTACGTTTTCCACACTTCAAACCCTTTTAGGTGATTTTCAGTTCTTTCCTGCATAGGTCACCTGTGAACTATGAACTGTGTAGCTTATTTCAGCTGAACTGTAAAGCTAGAGGAGAAATAATTCCTATATAAATATGGTATAAGCTGAATACTGATAAAGGTGTGATTGATATATAATAATGAGAAATGGTCATTGATTATATTCATTCTTACAGCAAGCCAGTGTGGCTTCTAGTCTACTGTAAAGTCTCAAGAGACCTCTGAATGTCATGATTTTTATTATTGCTCAGATCAAATTAATTTGCATTTTATTTCCTGCTGAATTCTTGTTTCCCAGCAAGCTAATTTAAAAAAACAGTCTTGCTTTCCTGTTTCCATTAGGTACGCACATACTAACATCTGGAATAACAGGAACTGCACCAACAGAGTGAGATTGTGAGCAGAAGCAAAGGACTTTGACAACTAGACCTGATTTTATTCTCTTTCCTGGTGTCAAGTCATTTCAGAAAGTTCTGTTTTGCGTAGTCATTGGAAGTACAGGGTCTAGATCTAACGTTTCCTGGGGTGAACATCGAGTATGTACGAGACCAGAGAGTGAAAACACGTTATTGATGTTTGGCTACTGTGCCAGCGTGACCCGAAGTATATATGCTACACTGAGTCATACTAATGGGGATCAAGCAGGTAGCAGTTCTCTACCAGATCTACAGTGAACTTGGAACTCCTTTATTCAGACTAAGAAGAGTGTTTGGTATGGTTTTTTTTTAAAAGCCCAGTTGGGCTTACAGTCCTTTAATGGAATTAGAGATACTATCGAATTTAACAAATAGCTTCACTCAATTACAGAAATTAGGACAAGGCAGAAAAAAACAATTATGACTACAATAATGGTATCTTCAATATTATAAATAATAATTCTATATAGTTTCAAAATATTTTCACAGAATTTCACGCTCTTTACCCTTTCAAATTGCCAGTTTCAAGGTTTTTTTGCATTGTGAAGTCAAAGACAATGTTAAAATTCAGCAACTGACTAACTTTATATGCACTATCCAACAGTACATGTTTATCTTAAACACTTGTGTACAAAATTAATAGCGCTGAAAGATTTTTCTAATCTTCTTGAAATATTTTATAGTGCTTTTTAAAAAGCAAATAAAAGAGGTTCATCTTCAAAGCCAGAAGAAAAGTCAGTGCAATGTTTTACATCAACACAGTTCGTATCTGATTGATCTTGCTCAGGAATGACGCATCAGCTGAAAAAATGGGATTATTTAGAACTGTGATACCTATTCTTGTGTTCAAACCGATACAGACGGAGATTAATTTTTTTAACACCCATTGGCAACTGTGCCACCATGTCACTGCAGATCAACCATGCTGGGATTTAGTTTCATGCCCCGAAGATAAATTTCATCTCTTACATGACAAAAGAGTAAAAAAGATAAGTCAGCCGGCAGAATATCTGACCTACATGGCAAGCAGGCTAACTCAACTCCAATGAAGCCCTTACTGAGTCTGAATGCCAAGATCTACATTAGCTCTGCTCAGCCTTGTAGAATTTCTGGTAGCTTGCAGCTGGAATGATGGGACCATACAATTTCTACCTTTGTGTACTGAAAATCCCCAAAGTTGTGTATCTTTACAAGTTGTAGAAAAAAAAAAAATACTTTCCCTGGATTTGTCACTGTTGTTTGCCTTGCACTCAAGGTAATCCTTTGTCATTTAGAGGAAGAATAATATTTCATATTTAAACTACTTGATACCTTGCATCATGAAGATCTGCAAAGCGATTCTTTGTTCTGTCATTTAAATTGATACTTTCGTAATGCTTTCTGAAGTGATAAATACTCAATGGAGAAAAAAATCTTTCTTAGTGAGGTCAGGCTATAGCATGTGAGGGATAAAATTATTAATCTTAATAGAGATGGTTAGAAAGTGGATATTTGTTCATTTTCACAATAATAATTAGAAAATTCCCACTAATTGAAGAAATTACAGAAATGAAGGGAAAAAACCCAACAACCTGTTTATGCAATATTATTCAAACAGTTTTGAAAATGCCTTTTCTATGTCCTGTTTACTGTCATTTTGGAATGGAGCAGGACATACATTAAGGAAACTGAGATATGCAGAAGTCAGAATTTTTTCTACCAATCTGCTGATCCCGTACTTGGAGAGAGTGGGGATAGGCACTGCTTTAGAGATTAATCCTGAATCTGGTGTGAAAGCAATTTGTACTTTGTTTACTATTTCAAGCTGAAAAACTCAAAGCAATTGAAGAAGAGGCATAACCATGATAAAACATTGCAGAAATCTTTTTTTTTTATAAAAAAAAATCACAGTTGTTTATAGATATGCACATATACATGCTAAAAGGAAAGAGTGTTTTATAGTTTGCATACATTAAGGTAGCCTATATTAGGCTTAATCAGGTCCTCGGACGATCTGAGGAACTACAGGCCTGTCGGTCTGACCTCAGTACCTCAGAAGATTAGGGAGCAGATCATCTTGAGTGCCATAACACAGCATGTACAGGACAATCAGGTGATGAGGCCCAGTCAGCCTGGGTTCACGAAAGGCAGGTCCTGCTTGACCAACCTGATCTCCTTCTAGGACAACGTGACCTGCTTAGTGGACAAGACTGTGGATGTTGTTTACCTGCATGTTAGTGAAGCCTTTGGCACCATTTCCCACAGCATACTCTTGGAGAAACTGGCTGATTAATGCTTGGACAGGCATACTCTTCGCTGGGTAAAAATTTGTCTGGATGGTGGGGCCCAAAGGGTTGTGGTGAACAGAGTTAAACCTGGTTGGCGGCTGGTCACAAGTGATATTCCCCAGGCTCGGTACTGGGGCCAGTTCTCTTAAATATCTTTATCAGTGATCTGGGCAAGGGGATTGACTGCACCCTCAGAAAGCTTGCAGATGACACCAATTAAGTAGGGCTAAAATATCACCTCTGAAGTTGCAAAACAAACAATCGTCAATAGATTTCTATTAAAATTAAGGAATACACAAGATACTATTACCATAAGTTGCCTAGAGGAACGGGAGTGGGTGAGTTGTTTGGTATGTATTTTTTCCTTTTCAGCAATTGGGAATAAGATTTTTTTATGTCTAGATAAAATATAAATGAACTGTAACATTCCTATAAATAACAAAATTCTCAAAGGCCTCTCAACAAATTGCCTACAAAATGTAATTCTTAGAAACCAGCAGATTAGTAATATATGCTTAGCTCCTATGGGTTTTTGTGTTTTGTGGTTAATTTAAAACTTTTGTCCCCCCAAGAAAAAAAATAAAGAAAAGAAAAAAGGAAAAAAAGTGGCTAATATATCCCTGTCATGCCTGGAAAACAGCTCTGTAAAGTTTGGGAACAATCTGATAGAGAAAAAATTTGGCTTGAATATCTAAGTTAATGCAAGTGAGAAATGTAATTGCATTAAAAGCCTTGGCCAAAAGTGGCATTTCTCAGGCAGAGCTTGTTACCAAAAAAAAGGGGATGAACACATTTATGGTCGTGAAATTTTTTGTTCAGAAAGGAAAGAAGGAAAAAAGGAAGGAGGGAAGACAATAAGGAGATATTGCTTGAAATTCCCTTAGAGCAGCCCTGAAGCAGTTAGATAAGGAGGAGGAGAGGAAATAAAATATTTACGGGCTATAACAATTATGCACTCCTCCCCTCTCTGTCTTCCCCAAAAGAAGGAAACACATGGCAATAAGAATAGCTGATTAAGTGGGAGTATCACTTTACACACAGTTGTACCTAAATCTGTCAAGAACCATGGACAAAAGAAGCCAATTATAATTCATTACACTGTAAGGCATCTAATTTCAAAAGACAATGTTTTGTTCTGTGTTGTTTTGAAATTATTTCAGATGTGTACTTACGCCAAAAATTGAATGATTTTTAAAAATCTCTATGTACAGTCAATTCTAGACTGATGATGTGAATATAATATATTGTTAATTTATGTCAGCATTTTTCTGTTGCGGTTAAACAGGCAGGAAGAAATTGTGCGCTAGGAAATTAAGCCAGTAAAAGAAAGTTTTATCTGGTAATTAAGACTCCATATTTTTTCACACTTAATAATGATATTGTTCCTGCTGTTTTACCACCAAAATTAATCCCACATTGATGCAATGTTTCCTACAAGGGATACCTCACAAGATACCCTTTTCCAGAGCCATTATAGTATAAAACAGAAGAGTGTTAGTAGATCACATAGCTGTACAGAAAAGTGAAAAATTGTGCCTCTCATCGATGTCATCAGCAGTACTTTGGTGGGCACAGACCACTATAAACAACACCTGACCCCCCAAAAAGTAACAGCCACAATCTTATCACTTTCATTAGCTGTACACGTACATTTTAGAAAAAGCAAAAATCTACACAAACATTGTCATTCAAAAGATGCTTTTCTATAGATTTTTAAAGTTAATAACTAGTTTGTCATAATTTCCTTATTAATGCAAAGATAAAAAAAATATTGCTTCAGCTGGCAAAAATAATTAGACCTGAGTGTTTTCTCTGAAGTTTTAGGCAAGATTTCCCTACCAAAATTAAGCCCAATGGAGTAAGTAAGTGGTGCATTTGAAATTGAAAAGATCAGATTCAAATTACCATTTTGCCCTTTTCTTCTTTATGCAACATGTGAGTAAGCTGGTTTTGTAAGGACTAAATGCAGGACTGATGAACCGAAATGCCACTGTTTTAGAAAAATGGTGGCTGGGATGTCACTATAATATCCCATAGCGTATAGGATATCAAGAGAAGGATGGAAGCTCAATAGAAAAACTCGTCTGACACACAACCTGCTCTTTGTTCATGTCTGCACAGGTTTCAAAGATCACGACCTGAAGGAGGCTAAGCAAACTTCTTTGCACATGCCTAGCCTCTTCCCAAAGGCAATGAGGAAGCACTTAAGGAGTTGTATTTTTGTAGGCAACTATACAGGACAAACTCAGTTCCTCCAGGAAACGTTAGATCTTCCTGGCATCACTTGGCAGGTCCTTTGACAGGAAAGGGATAGACACTGCTGTGTAACACAGCTACGCCTTCGGTACCAGTGCACGAAATGAAGTCCACAGAAATGGATTTAAACATTACTCTGTCCCATGCAGAAAGAAGCACTAGTTAGGCATTTGTTACACATTAAAAAAGCCAATAAGACTAACACTAGGTTGATGTGACCACCAAAGAGCATTCCTGCCTGCCCAAGTGAAGACAGAGGTTTCTTTTTCAGTCTAGAGCCTTCAGCATACTGAGTGCCATTGCCTGTGAGGCTTACCTGGGGCTGGCAGGACACAAGCCCATCTACAGCCTCAGCGTACAGCAGGGTCAGATCAGCCCTGGTGCATTACTCTGTTGCCTCAAGACCAAGTTTCCTCCCCTCCTCACCCCAAGCATCGTCATCACCCTTAGTTGCACAGTCTTTATATTGATTAAACTAATTCTCACATAGGAGAGCTAATTAGAAAGGAAACTCAGCTTAGTCTCCATAATTTACAGACTGCTTTGCCAAAGGAACATAGATATATATCTTTATGTTATGCTCATCCCCAGTGAATTTGGGGGCTACACTGCGCTTTTTGTGCTCATTTGGAATAGGCCATTGCTACTTAAAGGAGCTCAAACCCATGCATCCATTATTAAGGGGTAATTCCTGTTCCTTTCTGTGCAGTCAATCAAGGGCTCATCTCTACTGTGAAAGGTAAGGTGTAAGACTACAAAGTGCTCCTTTTGAGGATTGGCTCCTGCTTTTCCTGGGTACCCTTGTAGGTTTCTACGTTTAGATAGCTGGTACAGTTATTCTTGACAATAGTGTGAAACGAAGATGACCCTTTGATTCATAAATAAATAAGTTTAGAAATATGATGAAGTCCACGCTCACCTTACACTTCCAGTAAGTAAAAGCAAGGGACAACAAGGTGTCATTTGTATACGTACTAACTAGTAATAAGCTTTATAGTTTTACAGTGTTGCAAACTCAGCAGTGCTTGAGTAAACAAAGGCAAGATTTGTTATTGAACTTGTTTCTGGATTAAAAATTTTGCCAGAAGAACAACAGAGTAATTTACAAAAATTACAACGAAATAAAGAAAAAGAGTAGCTAATATATTTCTTTTTCAGTTGAGTTACAAGAAAGCACATAATCGAAACAGAAGAACCCCTGATGTTGTGTTTTAATAATACCATAGAATTGTCTGGGGGAGACAGAAATAGAGATATTCATAAGTATGTTCATCACAGAGTTAGTTAAATATCAACTGATATATCAGATACAGTATTCATAATGTTATAGCAAAAGCTAAAAAAATCTGAAAATGTTGATAATTCCTGCAAGTTAAATAAGGTTGGCTTATGAACAATTTAGCCCAAGTGGGAATAAATCTTAAATAAGTATTCATTAGTCACCTGAACTTATTAAGCCTAAAAGAAAAACATGACCTGCAGTGTTTGGGTTTGCTGTGCAAAAATAAAAAAGGTTGAAAGCTTCACTTTTTCTTCAGTGAAAATACAACCGGGCAGATGTTTGAAGAAAATTGATAACTCACAGTATGCACACTGCTAATGAAGTACTGAGTAAGGCCAGCATGAAAGAAAAACAAAAATTGAAATCACGGAAGAGATTCGAATTCTGGGGTTCTAAGTACATTTAAGTATGAACTTTACTGTCGTAATGTTTCATTACCTGTCTAGCTGTCTTACTAAGTCAGCAACATAAGCTTGGTCTACAAGAGTGATAAACCAAATGCAAGGAGCCAAATGTTGCTGGCTTTATTCTGGCAAGAAATCATGTTAATTTCATTGGGAATTACTTAAAGAAATCAAGTGGAATTCATAACCTAAAGTTATTTTTTAGCATCCAAGGGGTAACCCAGTTATTATATGACACTGTAATTTCAGCACTGTACTCCAGAAAATGCTAGAATGGAAACAAACAAAAAGTCTTGTACTGTCAAAGAAAGTTCAGAATGCATCTACAAAGTCTGAAGATGGGGAACTGTAAATAGCAGATATGGGAGGTGGGTTTTTTTTCCCAAGAATAGCTGTAAAAATAGAAGAGCCTCTGATATTACTTGACATATGTCAGTAGCATAAAAATGCTCAAATAAAACGGACAATCATCATTCATGAAATGTCAGTCTGCTGCAGGCATACTCTGTGAAAGGACTCAATCACGTGGGCTAGGAGTGAATATTTACTTACAGCGAACCTGAACTTAAAATATTTTCAAATGACTTGAATACCAAAAAATATATATTTAAATTCTCTCAAAAATCTATACTGAAAAACATCTTGTGCCCAAAACAAGTAGTTAAAGAGTAGAAAAAGAAAACAGTTACACAGTAAAGCTAAATATCTGAATAAAAGAACTCTAGCTTATGAAAAAGGCTGGGAGAAATCATACAGCTGGTAATCTCATTAAAAATATTACTATAGTTATGAAGAGTATAACATAACATCTAGAATTGTCTAAAACCAAACTAGTCCTCCAAATTTCAATATATTCTAGTGAGCCATTAACTGGTTGAGCTTCACCTACTGTGTTAAATCAATTATGAACTTCACAGCACTCTACAAAAATCTGCAAAATCTGGATTCCTTTTAGTAAAACTCTCTCTGTCAAAGAGTGTCACTTCTTATCACTATGTTGGTGTTTAGATTCCATACACTTCATGCACTTACAGACTTGCAACTATCTTCAAACTTTGAATTAACTACTTAAAACTCTTTCAGGCTGTTGGTGGTCACTACTTCGTTTCTCAAGCTTCTTAGCCTGAAAATCTAGATTGTTGCAAGGTTATAACTAAAGACCAAGATGAACTGTGGACCTTTTATTTCTGCAACACTCTTGATCCAGCAATCAGGCATCAATCCCTTATCTATGAAGGAGAAAAAAATATTGTGAATATTCTCAAATTTAGGCCAGACTTAGATAAGCAAGCAATTAAAGATTCAGTTTGAACAGAGCTAACAACTAAAATTCTTTCCTCTGGATGTTTATCTCCAGTGGAATACACAGTAAACCAATAAATAAATGTACTATTTAACAGTGGGGACACCACATTTTGAGAGACAGAGTTATAAAGTATGCGGTCATTTTACTTAAGGCTTGTAAGTAAGGAAGATAGTCATGGAAGCCTTTTGATCATCAAGCAAATCCCTACTTGAGTTGTGACTGTCCTTTGCTCTTTTGTGATCCAGGCTTTTCCTGATGATATTATCTTTTGTTAATAACCCTTAAGTGTCTGCAGATGGTATGTTATTTGCAGTCCTTCTGTTCTTTTCTCACTTGGTTTTCCATAAATCCCCCATTAGATTAAACCAATGTAATTATATAATAAACTACAGAATAATCTTTTCTTTGCTATTCACAAACTCTCGTAGAACAGATCTGTTTCTGCCACATCCACTACCTCTCGGGGAGTTACTAGGAGGAGTCTAAGTTCATATTACTGCCACTAAAGGACAGCGGGGGGGCGTTAAAAAAAGAGTATAAGGAGAACAAGATAAAAACAAGAACAAAAGAAAATGCTTTATGGCAGATAGCACACTGTTTTGGTATTTTAAGCCTGGAGGTCCTATATCAATGAAGCGACTGCAGTGCAATTCCCAGCAATATCTTTTGGGTCACATATTCCAGACACAGAAAATAGGACAGGCTTTGCAGATCACAGTGTGTCAGGTAGGATGGTTCATTCTCCGAGTGACTTCTCCTGAAGGGGAGAAAATCCGAAGACAATAAAATCCCATAACTTAGTACCAGGTTAGCGTGAAGTGACTCTAGTGAATACCAATGGCACTTTTGCATTACTACATCAAAATATGCATAAAATGTCACTTCAGGAAGAATACTGCAGAAGTACCGGTGCATGCAAACAGTGGCAGTTTGTGATTGCTGGCACTGAACATTGAGTTAGAGGAGTAGGAATGAAACAAGCTGAGGAGTGAAAGCAACTCACTGCAAAAAGCCACTATTCTTGGTAGTTTAATTGTACCGCGTTTGCCTCAGAAACTAAAATATCTCTTGCCTGCAGCACAATCACTGAAGATACCTAAGCTGCTGACAGAATAGCTCAGACATTACAGTCTGCAGGTTTGGTACCAAAAGTAATAATCTAGAAAGGTCTGCTTAAGGTTTAATTGATTATTCTAACTCATCAGTATAATGCAGCTTGACTGCTTCAGCAGAAAGGAGAAAACAATATAAACACCACCAGCGCTGAAGATGAGGTGATAAAAGCAGTGATAGAAAAGATCATGCTTCCTAACTGATCTGAGGAGGAAAGGAATGTCAGCGCACTGATTTACAATGGAATTTGATGATCCAATGATATCCCTGTGCCCTTAACACCTTGTCCATGCTGCTGCTTCTACATACGAAATTAATTTTCACCTTATTTTCTCCCCCTGTTGAGGCAGCAGGAGTTGTCAGAAAAAAAGTGACTAGAGACAGCAATAAAACTGTGCTACTTGGAGCACAAAAAGACTCATTTTTTAAATGGAAAAATATAGCAAATAATCACCAGTTTTTTATTGCTTCACATTTGTGAACTTATTTTTCTTTCCTCTTATACACTCATTATTGTTCAGAAAAGATAAAAACAGCATTCAGAGAGTCCCATATACACTGTTTTTTAGCTCTCCTAATTTCAAAAATCTAGGTTCAATTTATATTAGGTAAGATTTTGGAAAAATGTTGTGTCACTGTCTCCTACAGTAGCTTATGCTGGACAAAAGAAAAAGGAAAAATAAAACAAACTATATATTTCCTGGGATGTTTTTCTCCATTTTCTGCAAATTGCTGAATAAAGGACTCACTGATCCAGAATTGTATCCATACTTTTGTGTTAAATAATCTTTGTTGAACCTCTCTATAAATTTCTCTGACCATTATATTGTCCTAGGTATACTGTTGGTATCTAAGACACCTATGGTAATGAAATCCAAAATCTATTCAAATATTATTTTCTTTTTATTTGTTCTAGAACTTGTATGCTGTGCTTCCATTGGATGCCTCCTATTTTTTACATCATAAGAAATACTGAAAAATGTGTCTGTATTCACCATTTTTTTGAGATTTGAGATTTTTTAAATGTCTTCGTCATAGTCTTCTTGATAACTTTTCCAAGCAGAAGAATCTCAGTTTTTTTAAAGTATACATTTGCAAAATGAAATAGATTAAATTTTATACTTGCAGTCATATTTGTTCCTCTTCTACATTCGTTATTTTTAGGTCTTTTATGCCCCTGTGGTTTTACACAGTGGTACAGTCATATCTTCTGTCTTGTTCTATATTTGTTTCCTAATTTTAGCCATAATACTTGCTTTCTGAACCACCGCTAAGCACGAGAGCTGACATTTGCCTATAGTTATTCGCAATGAATTCAAGAGCACTTTTCAGAGCACTAATACAAGTTTAGAACCTACCATGTGCACAGGCAGAGCTGTTTTTCAACAAACACCTCAACAGCACCTATCAGTGCTGAACCTCATTTGCCACATTTTTGTTCGATCACACAGCTTTGGGGAACCCTTCTGAAACAATTCACTGAGGATTCATTCTTCTTTGCATTAAGAAAATTTGTCTCACTTCACTTTTGCCACCTCTGTTGCCCACAGTAACTTCTATTCTTCTGTGCGGAGGGCAATCCAAGTAGCAGATAAAACAACAGATTTATATCAGTCAATTACTTTTTCAGCCCTTCTAGGACTCCCCTTTGAGACCGTAAGGTGTAGTGACTTGCTCAGAGGTACCTCAGCAGTTTGTTCTGAAATGAAAGTTCAGCTTTAACTAAATCTTTTACCCAGTGCCCTGTCAAGAAGGGTCCAATGTAAGACACAAGACTTGCATATTTTGAAGCACATGCTTTTACTTCTAGTGCACTGCTATTTCACTATACTAAGTTATGCGTATGTATCCATTTATATTTCACATTATTATTGATAAATGAATTTTTACTGCATTTTTCCTTATCATCACAATAGAAAAGTATTGATATTCTGGATGCCATGTTTTTTTTTCCTTTCCCTTTTTTTTTCTTTCCTTTTTTTTTTTTTCTTTTTCTTTTACAATACTAGAAACAAAGGAAATTTACCATAAAATCTGAAAGTACAGTTGGGGGGTTTGTCCTATATTATAGCTTTTTAAACTGATATTTCTATCCTTGTAGAAAGTGGTAGATTCTAACTTCACCTCATTGCGTTTTTACACCACTCGATAGCCTAAAAGTGCAGTAGTACATTTGCCAATATAGAATGAGATTACCCCAATGTTACAAACTCCTGTCTGGTAGAAGTATAATAATGCCAGCTCCCACATGGGTAACCAGACATCTGACATCGCTCTCTGCCATCTGTATCCACTCTCACTTGCACTGCCTGCAGCGGTGCCCCGGAGCCAGGGGCTGCACTGACTCCTCATCCTTTCCTTCTGCGTCAAAAGAAGATCTGCTAGAGGAGGGAATTGTAATTGTGCATTAGGTAACAACAGAATTAGCACAGCTACACATGGTACTTCAAATTTCTATTTCTGACAGCTTTGATGCTAGCTCATACTATTGCTGCCTGTTAGCTAAGGTGAAAGTCATTAATAATTATGATAATTATTTGATGCTCCACTTGCTGTGAGCATGGATGGAGTTTGTGGCAGTGCCAAATTCACGAGCTGTGTGGCCTGTGCTCAGCAAAAAGTACAAAGTGATGAGAAGAAAGAGAAATGGGAACAATCAGAAAGGGCAAAGACGAATCCACCTCAAGCGTCCTCACGTGACTGGAATGTTGTGATGGACAAGCGCTAAAGGAAAGACAGGCAGGGATGACAAGGAATGAGCAATGATGCCCTCCTGTGCGTCTGGTAAAGAGCAAGCTGAACATGAGCCAGCTGCGTGCCCTGGTGAGGGCAGCAGCATTGAGGGTGGCATGAACAGGGGCATGAACAGGAGATCAAGAGGAGCATTATCGCCCCCTGCTCAGCACCCAGTTTTAGGCCCCCCAGTACGGGAAAGGCATTGACAAAGTGGAACAAGGTCAGTGAGGCCCACAGGGTTGTCAAGGCTGGAGCACCCATCCTAGGAGGAGAGGCATAGGAGTGGGGCTTGGTCACCCTGGGGCAGGGAAGGGTTCAGAGAGACCCACAGCATCTGCCCTGCCTGCGGGGAGGCGATGGAGAAGATGGAATCAGGCTCTTCACAGAGATGCATGGAGGGAGGATGGGACAAAATGGACAAAATTTGAAAGAGAAGAGGTTCAAGATTGGATGTAAGGATAAATGTTTTCTTCATGAGGACAGTGGAGCAATGGAAGAGGCTGCCCAATGAGATTCTGCCATCTCCATCCTCAGAGGTTTTCAAGCTCCAGCTGGGTCAAGCCCTGAGCAACCTGGTCTGACCTCAGTGCTGCGAGCAGGAGGTTGGACAGAGACCTCCTGAGGCCCTTCCAGCCTGAATTATCCTATGAGTATATGACATCTTTCATATTAATGCACACTGCAGCTATTAGAGCAATCTTACCACACCCCTATACACAAGAAAGAGAAGGAAAGGAGAATGTTGAAAGTATTGAGCCTTTCAGTTTCAAGCAGAGATCTCTTCTTCCAGTTGATAAGAGATGGCTAAGGATAAGGAGCAAAGAAAATAGGAAACTGGGAGGAGCGACAGACATATCCTGGTTTGCTCGTAGACATATCCTGGTTTGCTCTTTTGCTCATTTAAAATAATTATAAATTATTCAAAACACACACACTAGCTGTTCTTTTATTTATTCTTTGGACCATGGAAATAAGAAATGAGTCATTCACAGTTCAATCTTTTGTTTTCTTTGGATGCTTACACAGCAGGTAGTACTTCACAAATGCATTCAAAGACCACCTGAAATCACAACACAAGTGGACCTACATGGGTGAAGCATCATTAATGTAAGCTCATATCTATGTTATGTAAAACAGGCAGGTACTGGCTTCTGTTTCAGGCTTTACAGAATAGAAGAGTATGGTAGCATTCATATTCATTATGAGTGACAGTTTAGGAAATAAAAAGACATACAAAGCAATTGTTCTTCAGATAAAGAGTTTTTTCCTCACGCTGCATTTCTCAGTGTCGTGACCAGAGGGATGCATCTGGTTCTGTGCAGTGTACAATACCGAACAGTTTAACTGTACATTTTCTTCTCTGTCAGGTCAGATATTTTTGCCCCAGCAAGGATGAGGCATAAAGGAAAAGCAGTGGGATTTCAGTTAACAGAGCACCCTCTCAATTGCACTATTCACTTTAAACAAGCACACCAATTGATGCAAAAGAACTGGCTAAGACCAATGAGTCATGCACTCCTGGGTATGGCATGAAATTGTTCTATCAGAGACTGGAGTGTTCTCTCTGTACTGTACATGTAAAAGTACATTAAATTGGGACTATTGTACTGTGACATTTCTATTCTAGACAATTGGAAGTTAAATCAATGCACACTTTATCATGTCTTTGAATGTCTAGAAATAGTTGGCTGCACAGTCACACTTTGGAGTGTATATTTACTTGGGAGAGCTCTGTAATTCTGCACAGGTTAACGTAGAATGTGGTAAAAAAAAAATGATTTTCTGCTTCAGAAAGAATGTCATTCATGTACTACTACCGCTCCAGCATGGGAGTAATCTTTAAGTTCTAGCAGCAAACATAAAAGTGGAGTAAAGCTCTTCCCAGTCCTTAACCGTCACCAAATTACACATGGCTTGGAAAGAGTTCTGCAGCACACAGCATCGACTTCTGACAGCAGAACTGGATTGAATATCTGAGGGGGATAAACAAGAATCTGGGACTTCATCATCCATTCATCTCACTAAAAAAGCAGAATCAGAGCAGCACTGAATTCCTTATCCTCATCTCTATGTAGGCCTTAATCAGAATGAAAAATATAAGAAAGAGAATAAAACATGTTTCTCAAGTAAAGCCAAAACACTGGAATTACAGACAATGCCAAGCCCAAGATACCTGCAAAATGTACAGTTTATGGTAGTTCTTACATTAATGCATTTCTCTCAGAATTTAAGAACATCATCTAAACACATATCCAAAACCTAACCTGTAATAGCCAAATAACAAGGTTGGAAGTAGGCTGTAAAAAAAGACTGACTAGCTAACTAACAATAATCATGTAGGTAACCTAGGGCTCAATAGAACTGGCTCTTGTTTTCCAGTTCAACATTTCTTTGCCTGTTTGATATCACAGGAGTAAATATAGCTTTTAAAAGCAAATAGTACTCATTTATTAATTTATTCTTAGAACTTTAAGACTCAATAATGATAATTTTGTAGTTTTATGCTGCCAGTGTTTAACAGACAGCTATTAGAAAACCAGTGCATAATGATACTACTAAATTATTAGCTGTTCTAACAGCAACAGATACTGGAGAGAAAGATTCTTGACTCATCAGAATTTGTTCACATGTAGCAATTAGCTGTGAAAGTTGTTAGTGAAACGGTTAGATTCTTTTTCTTTTGGAATAAATGGAGATAATATTTTGGGAGGAATATCGTTCCTATTTGAAACTACAGACATTCTCACATAATTCATAACAGTGGGAAATTCATATAAATATGAATATAATATTTACTGTTAGAGACTGCAATAGTTACTGTTAGAGACTACAACCCAAAGCTCGTAGATTCTTCTTCAATATCAGCAATTTTTAATAAACAATAGAATGCAAAGACACCAGATCTTACTGATGGTCGTCCATATTATCCATCAATGGATTACGCGTATGATAAGTGAGAAATTTCCTTTCTTCTCCCCAGAAATTCTAACAGCCCCCAAACACTACTTTGTAAGATTGAAGTAACCAAGTGTCTTGAAGCTGTTTCTTGGTCTCCAAACAGTATTAAGAATATCGCAAAATTACACTAGCACAGTTGGATTCCAAGTGGTCTTGTTCATTGACTTTGCACAGTCCTCATTGACTTTGGTTAGTCCCCTATTAACATAATAATGCTGATGGAGGGCAGGGCAAGCCAAGACTTGTGGCAAGTGTTTTTTCTAAGACTTATGACAAATGGAACACAGAAAAGTTCCATTAGTGGTTAATTCATAAAGAAACATCATTTGACACTGTGCATAAAGAAAAATTTAAAAAAAGTTCTTTCTACTTGCAGTTTTGGGCACATCCAAGTTACATCAGCCAGTGAAGACAGACAAGGAGTATGAGAAATGCTGCAAGGCCAAACCAGAAAATAAGCCCTAATTTATCCTTAAAGTTAATTAACAGAAATAATTGATGTCACAAGTGCAGAATGGGGAGCAGCTAACTGAAACCAGTTCTTTGGGAAGAGATCTTTAGGTAATGAGAATATTTGTATGACTCCATTACAATGTATTCTTGCTCAAAAAATGAATAATAAAATTTGGACAAGAAATAGATTTATATAGGTTTCTTTGGGCTTCCTTTCCTAAGGTCCTCTTAATGGCTTTGTGGGCTTATTGTCAGTCAAAGTTAAAATAAATCAGTCACAAACAGAACAGGAAAAAATAATGTCACTGTAGTGGAAAGGCAGACATGATACAGGAAATATAAAGATGAACACTAAATGCACATGAAACATCTTCTCCACTCAGCCAGCATAAAGCCACAGCTAAATGACTGTAGAGTATCTTGAGAAAATACAGCAGAGGACAACAATAATGATTAGAGGTCTGGAAGCCCTGACTCAAGAGAAACGACTGAGCAAATGGGAAATTTAAGGAAGTGGCTGACATGACTTTTAACAGTCCTCAGCTACATTTGATGGAGGAAGGAGAATTAATTTTGCTATATCCACATAGCCAGAACAGAAAGTAATCTAGAATGAGAAAAATACAGATGAGACATTAAGGAAAAAAAAAAAAGCGCACAATTACTTATTTATTAGAGATGGTAATTAGCAAGGAAATAAGTTACCTAATAATAGTGGACTCTCGCTTACTAGACTTATTAAAAGAATCTGTCATGAATCACATACGTATTACTGATCCCAGTTTAGAGGAAAGGAATGAACTTGGCAATACCTTGAGATCCTTACCAGCCTTGCTTTTTCATAACTCTATTAGAAGAAAAACTATAGAATAGAAAAATTATTACCATGTTTACTGGAAAGCTGATTTGAAAATCATATATATTATATTTTCCTTGTAGATTGGCCTACCTTATTTTACTGGGATTAGTACAGAACAATTACAAGTACACAGATTGCCCCACTTGAAAACACACATGTTCTCTCTTTCCAAATGTGTGTATTTGTATAAGATGGCATTTTCTTTGTCTCTATGTATAGTGCTTTGGTGTTATTATAAAAAAAAGGGCAAGACAAATTACATAGTGGAAGAGTAATTTAAGAAGAGTGAGCCTGTATTTTCACTGATCTGATTAATAAGACTTAATTAGATTTGACCACTGTAAACGTGGTCAAAAATGGACAGAAATTAACTCTGTGACTTCACAAATTTATTCTTCATTTTTATTTAGGAATAGAAAGA
Source organism: Stercorarius parasiticus (assembly GCA_013396915.1). NCBI lineage: Eukaryota > Metazoa > Chordata > Aves > Charadriiformes > Stercorariidae > Stercorarius > Stercorarius parasiticus. The sequence continues at coordinate 12,731 of VWZL01000601.1, read as the reverse complement.
CACTGTGGGGAACAGAAGTAAACTGCAATGATCAAGAAGTAAAGAGGAGAGAGTGAGTCAAAGGAAACCTTGGGTATGGTCCATTTTATGTGGTTCTTAGAGCATAGACCGCGTTTCTGTTGTGTGCTTCTACAGTGCCCAGCACAATGAATTCCTAATTGAAGAAACCATTTAGTAAATAAATGTAAATACAAGTATGTAGAAAACTAATGTGCTACTTTTGAATGTGTTTATTCTACAGACTGGTAAATTGCAGTATGAATACTGTATTTTCTTTTAATATCTTTTGGTCAGAAAGGACAAAATTTGCTTTAATGCTTATTTTCCCTCAGTTGAATGACAGAAAAATCCTGATAATATGCTGTCAAAGTATTTCAAGTATCATTTAGCATTTGTCTACTGCAATCAACTATAGTCTTTACATATTGTGACAAAAAAGTGACACTTTCGGACAGTGGATTTTCTCAATCAACAGTGAAATGACAAGATTATTTAAAATGGAATAGATTTTTACACCCTTGACTTTTGAATGATGACAGTAATTTTGAATTGTGATTTTTCTGTTCTTGTAAAGGGTAGACGTGTATAAAATATAAATGTTTGGATAGACAGTAGGATGGCATTATTCTGGTTTGCTGGTTTTCTATCCATATATATAAAAATCCTAGTGTTTCACTCCCCCTTTCAAACATTTCAACTCTTTTTCATCAAAGGAACAAAACCATAATTTCCATTGAAGAGATTATAGTTATTCAATGTGGAGCATCAACAGTTAAAAAGATATACTATCTGTCAGCATCCACATCTTCAATCATTGTAAAGCTGAAAACAGCTGGAGGAAGTTGCCAGAAATCTTTCCTTAGACCTAAGTGACGCATGAACAAAACACGTATAACGATTGAGTTGCATAGCTATGAATATAGACACACTTATACCTTACAGCACCAAAGCAAAATATTTAACAAAAGACACTTCTCTATTTCTACTTATTCTAAAAGACACTTTTAATGAAGCTGATCATCAGCTCTGCAAGTATCCTCTCCAGTAACAATGAAGTAAAAATTGCATTTGAGGCAGCAACTTACAGTATTACAACAATGAACATACTATAATTTCTCTCTCCCTCTTTCTCCACAAAAGGAAAAAAAAACCTAATTCCTGAGCTACACAGAATAATCACAGATTTTCTATTCTTTGTGGCAAAATACATGCCACTTTATAAGTTACACTAACAGTTTGAAATTTTCTTTTGATTCCAGACATGAGCTTTTATTGTTTGTGATGCATAGTTCAAGCACCTGTGATTTTATGTTATTACTAGTTCAAATCACAGTCAACTGAAACACTTGCACATTTTTATAAGCCTTGAAAACAATCTTTTTTGCAACGAATAATAAATAATAATAAATAATATATATAAATAATAAATTAAGAGGAAGTAGTGAGTCCAGATTATTCCCACTATAAAGATCTATAAGGATACTGCTATGATATTTTTTGAGAAAAAGGACAGTTGGGCCTGGATTATTGTCATGTTGCATACAGTGAGGCAGATTAGAGAGCTACTTGAACCATCCAGCGATCACAACGTAAAGATTTTGAGTCATATACAAGTGTTTGTTCTGTAAATTAAACACAGTAGACAAATCTAAACCTTATACACTTGAGTTCCAAGCTGAAATGATACAGAAGACAGATAGAAAAGCCAATGGTTTGATAGAGCTCAACAGCATTACTCATACATATAAAACTAAGCAGGGGTCTTGAAATCAAGACTTTATTATATACTCTATTGATAACACTATTGATCTATTATACTATTGATCACACTAGATGTGCCAGAGGTAATATAAAACTTTGTTTCATTGTGTTAATAGAATTCCTGTTAATGACAAAAAGAAAGAGAGAGAAAGCAAGAGACTGACTGACAGAAGAAGAGAGAGGAAAAAAATGCTAGTCACCTTTTATGTTAGATATAAACAGCCATTTGTCGTGTAACATCACAGATAAAACCTAAAACTACATGGAGTTTGTGAAACAGGGAAGGGAAAGGGCGGCTGAGCAACTGTAAGCCAGGAACATGCACCCTGTCTGCGATGCTAGTGAGGGAAGGAGGAGAGGGAAAGAGGAAAGGTCACCTCTTAGCCGTATCATTAAATCTACTGTGCTAGAGAAACTGAGAGCTAGATACCATTTTTTTTTTAACTTTTGAACACTGCCCTGTTATGATTAAATTGCTGGTGTGAGTGTGTGTGTGCTGCAATAGCCCGTTTCAGCTTAACCAGTAATCCTGGACCTCAGTGAGAATGTTTCCCTCTCCTTTTCAGTCTCTGAATGCAGCACAGAGTCCTTACAATAAAGAAAATGCATATGAAGAGATGCTAACCAGCCTTACAAGAAGAATGTGTATAGCCACATGCTTAACCACTGCAATATCTCTTCAGAGATAAATCCATCTTGTTAACAGTAAACAGATCCCGAGGATTTACTGAAGTTAGGACAGAGCTTTAATAGTTGCTCTTCTTTAGGGATAAATTCGTCCAACAGTTAAATTGCTCACGAAACAGTCTGAACAAGTAACAGTTCTCATAACAGATCAGTAAGTTATCTGCACTCTCTGGGGACGGTTCTGCCTCTGCTTGCCTTGGGTCCCAGCTGGAGCAATCCACTCTCTAACAAGGGCTATATTCCCTGAGTAAGGTCCTTCAACTAACGTGTGGAAAGCAGGAATTGACATGTTATTTCTTTGTTTCCATTCCCGTTATTTGTTAATAATCAGCCGTGAGTTTCTGTATTTGACTAAGTTATCTTTATAATAACAGTCAGAATTTTTGCAGTTGAGATATAGGAAAGAATATCTGTTCATAGGTCTGGCGAGGTATTTTTTATGCACCTAATGTTTTTCTTTTCCAAAGTCATAATGAAAAATTATAATACCATGAACTAGTTATCTGCAGGGAAAAAAGGAATAACTGGATCAAGTCAATCAAAACATTACATTTATACAAGTACAGAAACTTCTAACTTTTCATCCTTTCATTTGCTGTAAGAAATGAAGGACAGTGAATACGTCCTTTCATGAGTTAAACTTTTTTCTAGGTCTAATAAATTATCTTAGCTCAGTGGTACCTGGACAATTCTAGATACTACTTTATATTTTCAAAGTGCTGTATAAACATTAAGTGCATCCTGTTAGCACAGTCAACATGGCAAAGTTGCACTGAGCTGCTTATCAGATGGCAGTATAAGATACAATTTGACTTTTACAGAAACGACCAAGAGATTTTGAATGAGCTTCTTACAAAGTAAAAGGATAAGAACAAAGCCTGAGAACAAATACAACCTGTGTAATATGGCAGATTTGACCATCCACAGCTTTCAAAACGTATTTTCTCACCAACTTACATGGAAAGGAAAAAAGACAATAAATGGGAGTATTGAATAAAAACTCCATTAGCCACATGGAGATGCCAAACTTGCTAACAGTGAGGGTTACAAGTGACACCAGTTTCTAATCCAGCACTTGTCAGGCTATGGTTGTATATAGCTGTATGCTATTTACCTTTTCTTTTTTACCAGCTTCTTAACTGATGTCATTTTGCCAGATTGTATCCCTAAAAGTCCTTGCAATCTGAGTATCTGCATGTCTTTTACATTCCACTTCTCTTTCACCTTCCTTACATTCCATATCGCCTTAAAAAGACGATACATGAAAAAATAAAAGAAAAAAAAAAAGGAAAATCCTGGATACTTTCTTGTATTACTACTGTTTTCAAGTAGGGGCCATAAAACTCACCTCCTGAGGAAATCTGCATTTTTTGTCACCAATAATACCTAAATCCTCTTTTACTTAGAAGTTGTCCAGTGACCTTTTTAGAATGTACTTGTTTTGCTTACCTGAAATTTCTATGAGACTAGAAATTACTCTTGAATTAGGCTGGCCTAATTCTGCAAATCTTTTTTTGCAAAGCTAACCACTCATTTAAGAAGAGTTGCAATTAGGAGCACTTAAGAGCTTTCACGATTAGGGATGCTGTTTGAAAATTCAGTATAAGCTTATTACGTTACTGCATATCATTATATTTACAGGCATAAGGGAGGACATTGTATGTCAGTTGTTGTACAACTGGCTAATCCACCCTCATTCACCACACTGAAGAGAATAATCAGTCTTACAGCTGGCATGTTCAGGATTCAGAAGTAACTTTTGGTTCCATGCAGCGAATCTGTATGAGTAGCAGAAGGGATTCGCACTGTTGGAGAGAGCTGACAATGGAAGTAATCAGCCCTGGTGTGGTATCACCATGGCTTTTCTGGTGAAAAAAATAGATGGGATTGAGATATGCTACCAGAGCAGGACGCAGCTGGATAAAAGTGATACAATCTAGATGCAAGGTGGACAGCTCAAAATGCAGCAGCAGTGAAAAAGTATTTCAGGTACCGATTTAAGAAGGAGTTAAGCAGGTGTAGATATAAGGTCATTAAGTGGCCATGCTACTATGCAAATGTATACTCCATAAGGCAGACACTACTAATGTAGAAATTACGTTAATAACAGAGTTACATGAGTAACAAGGTTCCTGACTATAAATCTCTGAAGTACTCTGAAGTAAAAGAATTAATAATCATCTTAGTCTTCTGAATCTTCATTTGATACTTGGCATCCGAGGTGCTCTCTCCTCATTTTCCAGTTCATAAACTCCATTTTTCAATTACTACTGAAGATTCTACTTTTTTTTTTCTTTATTTTTAAATAAAATATTTTTCATAAACATGCTCTACCTTTTTTCTAAGCACTGAGTCTTCATGTGTTTGTTTTTTTTCTCTGCACATAGCTAAATGTGATTTTCAGATGAACTTGCACAAAAAATATCAGCTGGAAAGCTTTGAAAAGTATTAAAGTAATATGATCGCTACAGACTATTTTTGTGAGCTACTTCAGGACTCTTCATTAAATAAATAGGTCTCTTCTTTTTTTTCTTATTTTAAAGCAAGCGCAAGCTGAAATAGGACATGGGGAGGGTTGATATTTGCCTCTGTAGCTGCTGACACAAAAGAACAAAATGATGACATAGATAATATCAAGAGAGTCTGATATTTGCCTGAACTTAGTCTCTGAGTACATGTTTTGCTAAGGAAAGACCAGAATACAGTATTTCCATTTCAACATGGATTGAGTGAAGCTGGATTGGTTTTTTTCTCCTCTGAAATTGATCATTTTTACAAGCTTATATCAGCACAAAATACTGCAAGAAACCCCTTTGTTTTCATGTTAAAAATCAGAGACCCTGGTTCATAAGGTTCATTGTCTTAAGCAAGCTCTGACATCTGAATGCTTCTGTTTTAAGACCACTGGGATGACCACAGTTACTCTGCAAAATGTTTAGTTTACTCCCCATCAGCAACCCAGAAACCTGCCACTGCGACCAGCCCTACGAGTAGATTAGGTCCTTTGCATGCAGCTCTATAATTATATAGATAACACTGGAAATAGTGATCTTCAAAACAGATCCTTAAGATGCCCAAACTACTTTTTATGTATCTGAAGTCTGTGATGCAAAACTGGGAAATTCTGCTCCCAGTCAAAATCTGAAGTTTTCCCAGACTCTTTACACTTCTTCAGTGCATTCTCTTAATTCTGAAGACAGCCCTGGCAAAAAAAAAACCAACCAAAACCCTCTTCTTCCACAGTATTTTCTTCGAAGGAAAATAGGTCCACAAACTATTTCACATGGAACAACTTCAGTATTTATTCCAATTCAGAAAAAAAAAAACCTTATTTTTTTTAAATTTGATTTTTCACTAAAGTGCAGAGAGAACACACTGAAAAGGAAGTGCTCCAAAGGAAAGAGAAACAAGGGAGGAATGAGCAATGACATGCTTCAAGAAAAGGGGAAATAAAGGTATTTTAAAAGTTCATTGTCTTCATGCCTTGACTATTAAAAGGAGATCTATTCCACCATCAAAGAAAAAAAAAGTTATGTTAGGCCAATCATTACCATCTCTATGGAGCAGTATAAACATGTATGAAGTTGAATGTAAATTGCTTAGTAGCATTTTCACCTTAAGAAAGCATTATTCACCTTAAGAAAGAGTGGCAGAATGGGGCAATAAAATAAAAATAATTCTACTTGATATTACTGTCTTATAATTTATACTTACATTGTTCATTTTTCAAACCATAATATCAGCCACTACATTGCAGAATTATATCTGAAGGCATCACCAAGCTTTGGGAGAGATTCTTTGGTACTTAGACTCATTAGCTTGCAGCTAATGGAGCACCAAGCCAAAAAACATTAAATGGGTTATTTACAGGGAATTCTCTTTTTTTTTTTTCCCTAAGGAAGGGTCAAATATTTCATTTCAACATAAATTATGGTTTACTTTCAGATAATAATAATGAATAAGGAGTTTGGAGAGAAATACAGATTAGGTATTATATGTGCAAAATGCCATTAATGCTTGTTGTTTTGTTGGGTTAATACTTTGTATAGGATTTCTGAGAACTGCGGCCTTCGAAATGAAATGCTGTTGTTATATAAAAAAAAAAGGTGGATTCAAGTTCAAGGATGTTTATCACCAAAACTATGTACTATTCGAAACCTAGGATATTGTTCCCTCTATTTTATAATTATGCGTTGTTACAGAATTATTTTTTTAAATCTGAAAATCCAGCACAGAAGAATAAAACGGAAGACAAGAGAGAATTAGTTCAGGGAAGCACATACTGAAACTCATTAAAAGGCAACAGACTGATGACATCTGTTAAAGTGTTAAATATATACCCCCAAAGCAATAATGTTGGTATTTGATCCTTTTCTTTCCAGCCAAATGAAACAGATTTTTTATGGACCTTTAAAATATTTTTTTTTCCATTCAGATTAGCAGGAAGTAGGCTAAAATGTCCTGGTATTTGTTCATAAATAGGATATACTTGTCTTCCTCATCAACGTAAGGAAGATAAAGTAGTAACATAACATGTTAAAAGTATAAATAATCCCTTCTGTCAAGCTTAAAAATAGAAATTCGAAGTCACAAGTTAAACTGCATGGAATGTAGGCCCTCTAAGGACCTGAGCTGAAATTAATGAATTTCAGAGTAGAATTGCAAAAGACATTACTACACATTAAGTATAACCTTTTGTCACATACGTTTAAGTATGACCTGTAAGTATAATCCTTAAAGATCTCTCACTGAGACATAAATCTTAATATTTTCCCACTACAAAACCTTTAAGAATGTACCTACACTGTCTTCCACAATAACCTTATAGAGAAACTGATGGTGTGTGGGCTAAATAAGTGGGCAACGAGGTGGTCTGAAAAGCAGTTGAGCTGCCAGTGTCAAAGAGTTGTCACAGAATCATAGAATCGCCCAGGTTGGAAGGGACCTTTCAGATCATCGAGTCCAACCATCAACGTAACTCTGACAAAACCCATCACTAAACCATGTCTTTAAGTACTATGTCTGCCCGGCTTTTAAATACCTCCAGGGATGGTGCCTCAACCACTTCCCTGGGCAGCCTGTTCCAATGCTTGACAACCCTTTCAGTGTAAAAAATTTTTCCTAATATCCATCCTAAACCTCCCCGGGTGCAACTTGAGGCCGTTTCCTCTTGTCATAAGTGACAATAGTAGGGAATAGTCTTTCTCCTATGGCCAGACATGTTCAAACAGCAACAACAGATATTCAAGTTAAGTCACAGGAAACACTTTCCACCAGGAAGGGTATGAAAAATGATAACAGAGTATAGTTTGAGTGAAGTTCACAGAAACACCCCGATGAAATTGGTTTGTATGAACAATGGTCCTTGTAGCAGTTTTATATATTTCAAGTACCTGAAAGGCTATCTCAGCTCCACCATGCACTGCGAATTTTTCTGGTTGGCTATGATTATTTGCACATCGCAGCAAAAACATAGCTAATTCTATAACAGATTGGCCCTGGATTATTTTTGGTTTTAGTATTGCAGCTATAAGGAAATTAATTGCATGGAATGTTAGTAAAACCTCTATTACTTGTAATTAGTGTTAATGAAAGACTGTATACCTATCACCTTGCAATCTTTGAAACATTTTTTTTCCTTATTAAAACAGCCATTTAGCAACGAGTAAAACAAATAAGTTTTGCAGGGTGAGCATTTTATAAGTCAAAAAGTAAGTCCTTCATTGTTTTCAAAATATATTCAGCGTAGGTACTATGTGTATTGTTTATCTAATATTATTGATATCTCTATAGGTATACAGAGATAAGATATGATCTCTACATTTTTTAGTGGATAAGAAAAATTGGGATTCCACAAAAATTCTTAGGCAAGTAGGGAATATACTTTGCAGGGGAATTTTTGAAGAGCTCTCTCTATTTTTATTATCAAAACCTAGATTTCCATGTAGAAAACAAATAATAGCTGGTAGTTAAAGCAAAACAAATTATAATTGCAAATTAAATAGGTATAAAATTTAGATATATATGAACACATTTTAGTATAGACACTTAAAAAGGTGGTGGACGTGCATGTATGCATATATAAAGAAGAAATCTGTAACGAGCAGATACGTAGTCCTTTCTACTAGGTCTAGTTAGTATTAAAATTAGACCTTTTTCCAATGGAAAAGCTGTCCAATTGCTAACAATCATTATCAGTATTATTTATGTTTATAGCATCCATAAACCTGATGGTATACCGATAGGAAAAAAAAATAATCTCCCATGCAGAAGGAATTTTAGAACTGACATAATACAGTCATAAGAAGGAAGAGTTTCTTTCTATTATAGGTTGTTTACAGCCTCTTAAATTACATTTTTTGTTCCTTATATTGTGTGGCTGACAGCTTTATCTGATATTATTGATTAATTGCATATCCTCCTTGTTAGAGAAAAAAACCACTCTACATTTGAAATGGAAATAGTAATATTTTAAAGAATGATGATTAAATAGCTGTTTTCTGATATAATTAACTGATCAGGTGAGCTTGTTGTTTACAAAAAGCTAAGCTTTGTGGAGGAATTTCCACAGCCCTTCCGTGGAATCACAACCTTGCCAGATAGATATATAGATATATATAAACACATAGTAAACTTTACAGCTATTGCACATAATAAAAGGAAGTGAAGACTGACTTTGAGCCTGTTTGGTGAAAGGAAGGAAGGAAACAATATTTGCCTGGATGTTACTGATGGCAGTGGCCCAAAAATGATGTGAAGAAGTAAACAAGATGGCCTGGAGATTTGTACTCAAAAATAACATAGAACCATAGAATTGTCTAGGTTGGAAAGGACCTCTCAGATCATCATGAGGAACTAACCTGCAACAGTAGGTAAAAGTGGAGCAATGATTGGAGGAAGTCATTTTAGGTCAAATAAGGAACATTTGACTGGGTGACCCACGTAACGCCTGCACCGGGAAGGCAATGGCATAAATGCAGCATGGCAAAGCAAACTCTGCAGAAGATCCTCCAAAGATCCTTGCAGAACATCCACCTACAGGCCCAGCCACTGTGAGGAAGGATTTCTGTTGTCAGATAATATTAATCAATAAGTCTCAAGTCTAGTTACTCGACACAACTGCAACCACACCAAGTCATCACCTACCAGTACACATTACATTAAAATGGACCACGCAGTACATGGGCAGGAGTCTCTCAAGGAGCTGCATGTCCGTCTTTGCCTTCCAGTGTCCATGGCTGGCCTGGAACTAAGTAGTGGGACCACTGGCAACGTGAAATCCTTTCCCTTCATGAAATTATTTATGATATCCTACATTCTGGTCTTCATATAGCTTGTACCACTAAAGGCATTCTATTCAAACGCTAGAGCACCTTAAGAATTTATTAAATTACTGTGGAGAAACAAGCTTCTACTGATTTTTTTTCCCTGCAATATATATTAGGAACTGCTCTCTGATGCTAAGTAACACTGCATATGGAAATACAACAGTCCAGCAGGACTTCATAATACTGTTAGTCTTTCTATAGGTTTCTTGGACAAAGAATGGACATACATTTGGAGGTATTCCTGAAGAGGGAGAAAGAGAGAGAGAGAGAAGAGTTAAAAGAGAAGATACTAAGAAATTCTCTAATGCAGGGAGATCAGAAGACAACATTGAATCTTGGCTTATTAAATTGCAGAAATCTGCATGTGTTTAACAACCGTCAAAAAGGAAAAGTAAGATAGCAAATGTCTAGAGTCACAGATCATACTTTGTTTTGTCTTAAATTTTTATATGTTCACTGACATCTAAATTCTTGATTCCAAAAGATGCTGAACCACATTTGGCATTAACACAGATCCACTGCCAGGAAGGGGGAAATGAAACCATGTGTCAACTTTGCAACGCTGGCAGAAAATAAAAAGTGTATGCAAACATGTGTATGCTCTGTCATAGGTTAGTGTTGATTAAGTTAAAGGTCTCTAAACAGCAATAACCCTATCACATGACAGACAACGCAGACAATTTTGCACCACCACATGACACACATTATTTAACTTGACAGTGGCCATATTATGCTTTAAATAATCCTAATAAAAAATATTTAGTAAGGAGTTAGGTTTGTCTGGTTTTATTCATACAAGTATTCAATGTTAAAATTTTATTCAACAGAACTCTATATAGCAGTTAAATTGCAAAGATAAAACCTGGATTTTATTCACCCCTGTAGCTCAGTAAATACAGCGTGGCTAATGGCTACTAACAGGCTTTGGGCTCTGTACTCTTTGCAAGGACCCATACTCAAGTTGGTCAGTTTTTGTCTGAACTTACCTTAGCCTTCCGGGTACTCTCTTTTGGCTTGTTAAGTTGTAACAACAGTGTTTCTAAAGACCAGGTGATTATGCCCAATTTGTTTACTTCATCTTTGTATGCCATAATCACAATTTTTAGATAGACAGGAGTGACTGGGAGTCATTGTATGTTGAACACTATTTATGGTCTCAGCCAACATATGGCAGTTTGAAAGAGAATGAAGATGAGCAGGTCCAGGCTGCAGGAATCTCAATTCCTGGTCATAGTAATTTGAGAATCACAAATTGTAACAGTTATGTAATTAGTACTAATATGTATCTCTGAGAAAGAACAGCTTCACCTTTGTAATATGGAATATCATGCAAAATTGACAATGTAAGTTGTTTTTTGTATTTATTTTTTTTCTGTATTTGTTTGATTTCTATCTCAGTGCATGGAGATTTACTTACCTTGTAATATCATTGTCTATATTTACTTTGGAGAAAACATCGTTATTCACAATTAAAGTATTAAAAGACTTCTCTGTTTACTATTGTCTTTACATGTCATTCAACATACCTCGTTTTTTATATTGTAAGAAATAGCAAAAAAGTGTCCTTTTTTAAAATTTGAAATTTCATACATCATGCCTCATTTCTTTCTTAACCTGTCTGAAAACTAAGTAAGCCTATTGCTTTTTCCTCCCATAAATGAGAGGATTTCCATGTTTTTCAGGATAATTTTTTCTCTTTCTTAAAATCATAACTTCTGAGGTAAAGTGATTTCCTTCATTTACTACAATAACTACAGCATTGTTAAATATCTCGAAATTTTTAAACAATTCAATGTTTGCTTTTTTTTGTCTTGGTATGGTATTTTAATCTAAGGAACCTTCACATTTTCTGGATAGCATTCTGGCACTGACTTAGAGGCATTTTGTGTCTAAAGTTGCATTTGTTAAGAGGGCAAAAATATAGGCATGTAGCTACACCAATGTCAATATTGGTGCTTATTCATCAGGTCCTAAGAGATTTAAAATATAACATATTATGGGATGTCAGTCTGCTGACTGGTCAGGGGTGAGCAATTATGGAGCCATGGAGGAACTGAGGACTCTGGAGGATCTTCAGACTAGCATTGCTGTCTGCAGACAGTCATCATTTAATCAAAACCTGTGTGGGGCTTAAATCCTCAGCTCCTGTTTGTGGATAACATGCACTATATTCAACAGCCAACCGCACATTTCTTCTTAGCTTCAGTTAAGTCTTAAATCCATTAAAGTATATGGATTCAGATGATATTCTGATGTTGGAGGAGGACACACACAGTTATACAATGCGCCATATTGTTCTGCAAACAATTGCATATTGAATCATATTCTGCTACTTTGATTAAGGTAAATATCACTACTCTTTTCTGTGGGCCTACTTGCCTGGGAAGATATTTGAGATTATTAAAAAAACCTGCATGTGCCCACTGCAAATAAACGAAAGTATGTTTCCACTGGAGATCTTAAATCTGCAATGGTCTAACTCTAACGTAAATTCTAATGCTACTTTCAGAATTCACATAGCAGAAAAAGAAAGTGTCAGTAGACATTTGCTCATCTGGTGTCAAAATTGGCAATTTTGAGACAGAATGGGAAGAAATAATCCATAAAGTTCCATCATTATTAGCTATCATGTGTTGTCAGAAACTGTCACATTGTGATTTACATAATGTTAATGGCATGCCGTCATCGATACCGACGTATCTAATAGCATTACAGAATAGTGCTACTAGTAAATTGCAAAATCTTGCCATCAAACATCAAAATGACAATTTTAATAGTAACATCAGAATTTTAATGCCCTAAAATTAGTCTTTTTTCCAACAGTTTTCAGTGTTCTGTCTTATCAAGGAAATCACTCTGCAATTAGCTTTCACTATGGCTTGCACAATGTCACAGTACAAATATTATCTTACCCGTCATGCTTAAGAAGCACTCTATAAGTGGCTGGCTGAAGTG
>VWZL01000600.1:86764-97695 GCA_013396915.1 Stercorarius parasiticus | reverse complement strand
CTATTCAAACACGTTCCACATAAAGTCTACCTAATGTTAATGTAAATCTGAGATTCTTTAGACATAAACTAGATCAAATTACTCAATTTGCAAAATCTTATTGTATCCCAGACCTACCTCATGCGCACAATCCTAAATGCTCCAGTCTTCACTGCTAGGAACCCATAGAAGTTTTTAATGTGAACTGTACTATGTTACTTATTTTCCAGGCATGATTTGCTTCTGCAAAGTCTTGTATATTAAAAAAAAAAAAAAAGTAGTTTAACATTCGCTTATACATGAATAGCTTACACGAAGAACAACTGACATTTGTTTACTTGGCAGATGTAATCAACGGACAGCATGCCTGATAGGTTTTCTATTTTTCCAAACATGTTAGCTAGTCTACTTAGATATTACTTCTTTCAACAANAAAAAAAAAAAAAAAGTAGTTTAACATTCGCTTATACATGAATAGCTTACACCAAGAACAACTGACATTTGTTTACTTGGCAGATGTAATCAACGGACAGCATGCCTGATAGGTTTTCTATTTTTCCAAACATGTTAGCTAGTCTACTTAGATATTACTTCTTTCAACAAACTCTTGCTATTATAGCTTTAAATCAGCATGTCCGTGAGAGCAGACCCATGCACGTTTTGGGCACCCTAGAATAGAAAAGCTATTGCAATAATTGCCAATGCTGAATGTATTACTTGCAGAGTAAGACAACGTCCATCAGGAGTTTAACCCTACCTTGTTTTCCCTTTAAGGACAACTTTGGTGAGTTGCACAGTCATCCTTTCAGAGAATGAGGATTTTCTTCCTGTACTGATTTCTTGTTAAAGATGAATAGTGTGCTTTTCTACACAAAATATATGTTGCCCGTGCACCTGGGCTGACCAACATATTTGTAGGTGATCTGGAAGAAGAGGCGGGGAATAAAGTGACAAAATTTAGTGGTAATATTGGGTTTCTCAGGGTCATAAAAACTAAAATCCAACAATTAAGAACTGTTGACCTCATGTGAGGCGAAGGACGTTGGTGTTGTAATGAAGATGTCAGTGTTCTGCTGTGGCTGAAAGAAATAGGTATTAAAGAAAGAACAGAAAACAGAAAGCATCATTATGCCAGTGTAGAAGTTTATGGTGTGCTCCAGTTTTTTGAGTGCTGCAAGCAGTTCTTGCCTTCGTATCTCAAAAGAGATGCAGTAGAACTAGAAAAGAGTGATATGGATGATGACCAGGGATATGGGACAGCTTCTCCAAGAGGTGTATCTGAATAGACAAACTCTTCAGCCTGGAGAGGACACAGCCGAGAGAGGGTATGAGAGGGATCTGTAAACCATGGATGGCACAAACCCCATGAATAGACTAACTGTCTCTCTTACTATAGGAGTTAGGGAGCGTTGGATAAAATTGTCAGATGTCAGGTTTCAGGGAGTCAAAAGGAGAAATCCCCTGAAACTACTAATGTTTTCAGAAAGCAAGTGGATATGTTCATGGAATAAAAATCCATCTACAGCCATGAAAAACTAAGGTGCAGAGATCTCTTTTTCAGCAAGTCCCTAAAACAGCCCCAAGAGCCAAGTTCCAGCCCAACTGCAGCCTTTATACATTTGTTTAGCTCTTGTGTTTGGCAGAGGACGTCTTCAGCTGGCTGGTGTCACAGAGAGGTCCTGGGCTGGACCGAGATGCGTGTCCCAGTGTGAGCTTTCTGACTTTGTTGTTTATTAGCCTGCTTACTGAGAAAGCTCTGGAACCGTTGACTTATCCTGGGCTGTGCTTCTGCAACCTTGCAGCACTGTGGGAGACATTCAGCCTGGAAAGTGATCAAAAGAATAAGCAGGAGGCAGAAATCTGCCTTTGACAAGTCAGAGCTTTTTTTTTTAGTAAAAAAAGATTGCCTTCTACATCCGTGGACACAGACAAGCATGGACATATGCCTGACTCCGTTATCACCTTGTCCCTCATCATGAAAAAGCCAAGCAAAATCCTAAGGCCACAAAATGGGTCAATAGTGCTGGGGGTGGGGAAAGCAGTGAAGAAATTCCCTTGCTGTGCTTGCCAGAGAGTGAATCAAGCGGATGCAAACCTACTTTCTGCAGCTGGGAGACTTCACTTGGGGGGATCCCTGAAGTGGGTCAGGGTAGGGGTCATGCTCACTGTTCTCAAAATTTCCAGAGCATCAGCAAGAAGGAGAATTACCTACTGTCAACACATCCAGAGATATGATTGAAAACTAGCATGGGAATCTTCTTCCCAGCAGAGCACAGGAAAGCAAGGGTTTGATGTTTGAATAAATCTGAATGACAGGAATATTAAACAGGCTTTGACTTAGCAGGATGTGTAGACGTTGGCTGCTGGAGACCAGGAAGGACAAGACTCACCTCGAGCAGCAGCTTATTGAAGAACTGTGAGACACGATACAGCCAGAAGAAGAAGATTAGTGCTGAGGGATTCTTCATACCAGCTATCCCCTTTAGTCTGCGGAGAGCGCTGGGAGAAGGTGGTGGAGAAACCCAATGTTACCATTAGAAAAATAATTTTTAGGAAGGTCTTAATTACCCCATGTATTCATTTATTGCTACTGTCATGCTGCTGTTTAATGAATAAGGGAGAGAAAGATATGTGAGTGTAAAATGCCTTCACCCCATTTATTTATTACTGTGTGTTTGTATTTTGAAGCAATGAAAATTCAAACAAAAGTAGTTGCTACAGCATTTCAGATTTTGGGTCAAAAGCCTTAAAACATTGATCACTTCTGGATGCCTAAATTTTACGGAACTTTCATGGGTAAAATAATTTGGTTTGCTATCCTTAGTTAGGTTTTTTGATTCCTTGATCAGGAAGAAATTTTCACTCTGAAATTTCCTTTAGCTTATCTTAAAATATTTTAAATGCCAAAAATTAAAATGAAAGAGCACTTGGGTGATAATTTTCAGATAATCAAATGTTAACCTTAGATCTTTTTTCTTCATAGCTGGCAAAAATTGGCAGAGTGCTACAGAGGAACAAGCTCTTTTCTCTCCTTCTGCAGCCAATATGGCTCTTAGTCATATTCTGCTGCTTCACCCGACAGTATATTTTATTATAAATTGTTTAGCTCAGTGCTGTGGGTAGCTGGTGCTTTTGAAAGGTGAAGTGATACCATTTTATTTCCTTCATTTTGGTAAAGTCTGATCTTACTGACGTAAAAAAAGAATTGATGCTTGTGCTTTTTTTCAGGGGAGTGGCAGGGAGAGGATGTGTATTTCATATATAGTTTTGCTTCATGATGGCTCAGAAGTCAACACAACAATTACCACAAATGAACAAAATGGCTTTTGGTTGCAGTGAGCATTCATTTTTTTTCTGGGACTGTGTAATTTGGCCAAAAGCTGCTAACTACATGCTACCATTTTCTTAGTGGTTTTGCATATCGTTAATGAGATAGCAGTAATATCTTCTCTCCTAACGGTTGCTGTTCTTTATACCTCATCTCCTGGGAGATGAGAATATCTACTTTCTTTATTCCTTCCATTTGTATAATAATTTTTCTGACCCTTTTTTTTTTTGAACAAAGCCCTGAAAGCAAACAAGCATTAAATCATCTCAGTATTTATTTATTGATTGTATTTGAAATAGCAATACTCTGATAGTTGGGACTGAGCATCCATGCTCTCAGATTTTGTTTCCCTCTGATTTCTTTTCCAATTTTTGAACCAACAAAACAGTTTCCAATGCCTATATATTTTAGTCAGGAGGAAATAATAACTTTATACCATCACTTTTTTATCTGATCCAGTCTTAGGCCTATTTCCCCTATTCTTGGCCACCATTGTACATCCTTATAAGCGAATCATAGAAATCATAGAAAATAGTATGAGAAGAGACATAATTTGGCCCATCTTTATACTCCACAGCAGGATCATCTCCACCTAAATTAGTTCTGAAGGTGTTTGTCCTACTTGTTGAGTATGTTTGGTGATGGAGAAACTATATATGCTGTAGGCAAAACGCTCCAGCGCTGATGGGTCTGTACCATTTGAATAATTTCCCCAGGAAATGTCTTTCAAATAGTCATCGTGGGATTAATTCTCTAAGTGTAGATGTCTGCAGGTATATATCTACAAATACTGTAGGTTTCTAAGTTTCTGCTAGAAGAAGTGGAAATCTGGATCTTGATTCAGTTGTCTGCAGATAGGTGATGAGAGCCATCTGAGGTGGAAAGAGCATCCCTAATGTCTAGCCTATGTCAAAATGTCTAGCCCATTTCGCTCTGTCTCATCCACAGGACAGGTATGGAGTTTAATTTATTCCTTTCCTTTTTGTTGTACCCTTTACCCCGATTTACCGTATTGCCTCTCATCTTCTATAGGCTAAACAAGTCCACTATTTCTTTAAACACTGTTTATTCTCACATCATCCTTTTTGTTCCTCTTTGGACTCCTTCCAGGTGCTTCACGTAGTTCTCATAATAAGGACCTCGAAACTAAACACGTGGTGGAAGAGAGACTGCATGGCATTAAACGTGAACCCCAGCTTATCTTTTAGGACAGTGGGTGGGGAACTTAGAGGAAAAGCTCTCTTCCGTTACATCATCACTGAAGCAAAAGCAGTACATGCAGCTCTGTAGTGCTCGCTTCAGGCTATACTTACTGTAAAGCTGAGCGCTGGATACCAATGAGCCGCAAGGCCTGGTAGGAGAGTAGCAAAATCAGCAAGCATCATGTCAGCGAAAGTGTGCTGGCTTGCTGGCTGTTCTTTAATGATTTATGTCTACAGTGCTTTAAAAAAGATGCTCGCAAAAATAAGGTGCCAGAAGTGCTCTTGAGAAACTTTATCATCTTGATCACTAGTTTAAGAAGGTATTGCCTTCATTCTTGAAGTTGTGGAGTAAATTTTCAAGTTCACATGTGGGGGAGGAATACTGAGAGGATTTTTTGCATATATCTAAAAAGCAAGTTGATCTAAAAATACATTCCATTGTAGCTCAGTGTTCAGAAATATTACTCCTTTCAGTTCTATTTTTATAAACAGCTTAAATGATCTATAATAGTTCCTTAAAAAATTCCTTATTACTATAGTACATCTTATGATGGAGGATAATTGTTTCTGAATCTTCTAATTGTTCACGTGTCAATCAATCTATAAGAAACTCAGAACAGTTTTGTGAGAATAACAGAACAAACTTCAAGTGGAGAGAGTTGTCTCAGGTCAAAGGTAATACAAAGAAAATGCAAATGACCAGACTGATATTAGGACTGTGGGAGAAAGCACAAGTATCTGCAAAGAGTGTTTGTAGTAAATCCATACCACTTTGATGATACCTTGATTTCATTAACTTTATAATACTAATAATGACCATAGTGGACATGTAACCAGGGTCTCTGGATTTCACAAGAATATCATAGGTTTAGAAAAATATCACATTTTAAAAGACAGAAACCAAGACAGAAGACAGAAAATTTACTTCATACACTGTTGCCACTGTTTGTTCATCTAAAACCATCATATTTAGATCCTGCTGCTTTGATATTCTGGGTTCAAAATCATCTGAGAGGAAAGATAGGATGTTCGCTTCTCTGTGGAGGCAGAACTGAATTAGATTTTCAAGTCTAAGCTTTTCTTGCCCCTCCAGATCCTCAGGGCAGGGCCCACTGGAGGCTCGGAGTGGGATTTTTGATCAGTTGCTTGATGTCGAGCATGATCCTGGGTGAGTTCCAGCCAGGGCATGTGACGTGACACACAGACTGAAGGCTTTTATGTTAGGAATGTTAAAAAGTTTCTTTAAAAATTCTTTAAAAACAAATTATGTTGTGAGAATTAATTGGGTTTGTGATTCTGAAATTGAAGACCAATCAACGTCTTGATTGGATACCCTCTGCTTTATGATATCATCTAATAGCATGTAAGATTTTCCACTCGCACCATATATTGCAAAGTGATTTCAGTTCATATTGTTATTCATTAATAAATCTCTCTGCATTGTTCTCTTACTATTGTTACCGCTACTTGATATGGTTTTAAAATTGAGTTATTGGCAAATCTGTATGAGTTTATTGTGATGTATTGACTGCTTCTAAGTTTCTCTGTGGCCTTTCGGGTGTGAGTTTTGTCTTTATAAAGCTTTACATTGTTCAGGATTTGCTGACGTAAAGGACAACCCACTTCTAGTTATTCGGTTATTATTTACTGTTCGTATTATTGTTACACGTAGAGGCTTTTTAGTAGTAGGTCGAGGACTTACTCTAGGTGTTGTACAAACACAGAATGAAAAGAGGATCTCTGTCCTCTCCATAGCCCCTAACTTAGAAAACGAGAAGATAGATGGATGCCACAGTAAGAGGCATGCGATATGAACAACCATTGGTTTTGGAGAAATGAAGTGAGATATTTCAATATTTATATGTAGGCAATTCAATTTTTCTCATTTGAAAGTGGCTTTTCTACTGAAACTGAATGGTGAAAAAACCAAAATCATCAAAACTGAATCGAAATCTCTTTTTAAACCCAAGTTATTTAATCGTTTCTTTTTTTTTTTTTTTTTTTTAATTTGACACGAACTATTCTTATCCTGATTTGGAGTGGAGTTCTTGAAAATTTTCCCGAGGTGGGAAAATTATTTCCCATCTGCCTCTTCCCCAGAGGACAGTTGGTGAGGGAACGCTCTTTGGTTCTTGTGGCACAGCCTGCGCTGACACAAGAATGCATACAGTAAACTCCACAGCTCACTTTTCGGAAACATCACACAATTTTATAGTCAGTCATCTCCCTGATTTTTACTTCTTCCAAATAATACTTAGTAGCAATTACTAAGCATGCCACTAGTGCATTTCAAAATTTAGAGTTAACCGTGTCGTAGGTTCCCTGTGTTAAAGGGCAGCTTCTCTGTAGAACCCCTGTGAGCAGCAATGTCATGAACAAACTGAAACCACGGGTCACTGTCTAGCATCCGAGAGGTAGGATGTGGAAAAGGCCCTGACACTGGTTCCCTTCTTCTCTTGTCAAACATCAGGTTAATTTTAGTTTCCACTGTTGCTTTTACTTGGTGTTTGTTCTACCTGAAGTTGGTCTGAACTTGCTTGAGCATTGTAGACTATTGAACCTAAGGCAGAGTTGACACTAAGTAGGGTTGATTCTGTGTTAGGAGAAGATTTGTTACTGTTTAGACACACTGTTGTGGGCTGAAACCTCACCACCTATTTAAAAATGACAATGTGAAAAGATTATCACATTAAAGAGGTATAATGATTTCCAATTTGATGCTTTAATATGTCCTATTGCAAAATGCACTGGCTTGATTGCTGTGTGTGCAATTTCCCAAAATTACTTATGCAAAACACGTTACGAAAGGGTGGCCTCTTAGGCAGAGGTGAAAAGACAGCTCAGGAGTGCTTTCCTAACCCAAATATACTTGCCCAATGCTAGACCTACCCTAAAAAGGGATGATTAATCTTTAAAATTTCTTGAAGTCCCCAGAAGTATTCCTGCATTTCACTGCCTATGCAACATATTAACTACAATATATTGTGATCGCCACCCTGGTTCTAGTAAAAATAATCCTGCAATTTTTTATTACAATCCAAAATGAATTTAGTACAGGTCTGGAGGTCTGCCCGTGATGCCGGGTGGAAAGCTGTTTCTCTGTTAGCAGCAGCATGTGGGTTTTCAGTAAACGAGGACATTTGGTGATGTTTCAGCTTTCACAGATGAAAGGTAAAAAAGATTTACATTTATACATAAACATGTACAGTGTGGGGGAGGCTCGTCTGCCTCACTGCTTGCGGCAACTGTTCAAATGAAAATGAACACTTGTTCAGAGTACTGTTCTGGGAAGTGCTAAGAGTCCGCGCTGCTCACTGCGCCAAGGGCCCCAAGAGCAATACACCTTAGATGTATGCCACAACACGGTCTGGCTAACAGGCGTATCTGTGGCTTCAAAGGGTTACAGAGTTCAAGGAATTGCTTATTGATCAAACATGAAAGAGCTCAGCAGCTAGGGGTGGAAGTTCCACCGTACACCAGAAACATCCATACTGTGTCCGAGGGAGAGACACCGGTTGATAAGGAAACAGCATTAGTACAATTACCAACCCAGCAGGAGGAAGGGAGGGGGGAAGAGTCTGGGCCATGTGTCTGCCTTGCTACCAGAGCACTCGTGTTTCTGCTTTTAATGAAATCACGTCCGATTTGGGACAGGCCGCTATTGCGAAGTCCTCGGTGGATTTGTCTTACTGGAGGCAAATCTGTCTCGGTGCTTGCTGCGGGGATGAGCGTGGAGCAACTTTCTTCCTGGGATAGGTGGGAGAAACAGCGAGCGGCTTGGTGTTCCAGATCCACATGGTGCTATAGGAGCCTTAATGTTGGGGATGGCAGGAATTGCTTGATGGCAACATTAAACATCTTTGATTTTAGCTAGTGTCCATTTGTGGGTTTTTGGCCCTGGTAACAGCCCTGTGTAGTGGGTCTGTCCAGGGTTCTGGTGTCCAGGTGTTCTGTATGAGGTTTATGTTCGCTTTGTATCCTTGGGGAGTTTCTCTCCATTGGGTTTTTGTTTGGCAAAGAACCAAACTGTGCCAGTTTGCTGAGCAGAGGAATGGTTCCCTACCATGGAAAAGCACAAATACCCAATCTGCTTCTTAGAGCTATAACCCGTCAGAGACAGAGCTGGGTTTTCATGGGACAATCTAATGTCACGTTAGAGGGAACCAAGAGGGTACTGAAAAGAAATCACAAGGCTACAGTCTTTGCCTTCCCTAGATGTTACTCAAAAGAGAACCACTTGTTCTCACATTTGCTGGCTTTTAGTAGCTAACAGTGAGACTTTAACATAGAAGTCAGTTGTCTGACATCAGTCAGGCCATTAATTTAGCCTTACCTCTTTCTGCAAGAGCCATTGGCAACCAAAGATTAGAACTTTGCAGCTTGAGCTTGCTCAGCTGTCAGTTCACAAGCCCCTTGCCAAAATAATACTAGCATAATGTGTACCAGGACTGGCTCTAGGCGTATCGCTGCATGAACCAAGCCTTTTTGTACACTTCTCCAGATGTGTTGCTGAAGGCTATGGTTGCAGGAGGACCATACTCCAGTAACGGTTTGCATAAGGTTAAATTTGTACCCTGTTATCTGAACAGAGCTTGCAGCAAGCCTGAATGAAACTTGCTGTTCTTGCCTTATTTTCTGTTAATACATTTTCAGGATCATCTGCTTGTATTACTGCGTGTATATTTGCATCACACTTAATCAGTATGATTAATCTGCTATTTTTATATAGGTGACAATCTTCTATATGAGGAAAATGTCAAGTCTTCACCTTAGATGTCACAACAACCCTCCCCGTATCAGTCCTTATTTTGAGGATTAATTAAATTTGATTGAAATGATGTCATACCCCGGGGTTAACCCTCTTTTTATTTGAGAGTAGATGAATGCTTCCTTCTTTACTGTGATTTATTGTTTGGCTGGGTGAGAGTTATGTGTCCGGAAGGAGACTAAAGTTTAAAACAACAAGTGAAAATGCAGCCTTCAGGTCAATTGCTTCTCATCCATATATGGCAGAAATTTTTAAGATACCCAGTTTTGCTTTCTCTAACTGGATTAAGACCATGACTTCATTCTAGATAACAGTGGTGTATCTGAGCTGGTTTAAAACTAGATTGCCTAAGTACCACTGGCAGTTTCAATGTGCTGGTGTGGTACCCCACGTGAGCTGTGAAACCTCACGGCACAACTTTGTGATCCAGAGAGTTTCCCTGCTGCTCCGTTGCACGCCACCGACACTTGGCATCAGCCTGGCTGCTCACGCGTGTTTCTCAGCCCACTCCTGGATCCCTAAACTATCTACTGGGGCTGCAGGGGGTCTGAGAGGGATCGGTCTTCTTCAGGATCACCACTAATTCTGGTGTATTTTTTGTATCTACTTTTCCAGCTACCCTAAAATCACTCATAGCACTATGAGTATTAGTACTATGAGAACTGCATTTTTAAAAATAAAAATTAAAAAAGCCTATATTACACTAAAGCAGAAGATGTGAGAAAGTCATTGCTTTATTTAATCAAATACACAGAAATATGTGAGGTTTCTTTTTCATTCAGCTACCAAGCTCTCAGGTTGCTCACTGAATCCAGTTCTTCCATGAGTCTCACCCTCAAGGAAGGCCTCAAGTGAACCTCCATAAAGCTCTCTGTGATCTTTTGGAGCACAGTTTATAACTGTAAAAAGTAGCCACTGAAAATGAAATTTTATGTGAACATATTATTTGAGTGTCCCTTCTGAGACAGAATGTTTATATTTATAAAAGGGTGAAAAATATCAGTGATTATTCGTGCTTTATAGATGATAGTTATGAAGATACCAAAATGAATCTGGGAGCAACAGCATCTGGGTGGTAAATGACTCCTCTTTTCCCTGTGGTCCCCCAGGTCTGGCTTTCTGACACTGGGGTACCATGACGTGTGCTAGAAAGCTGATAAAACCTCAAATAATTAGTTTTATGCTGTTGGCAAATCCACTGATCATTGCATGTGAAATAGCGTTTTGCACTAAGCAGATGCAGTCACAAAAACCTTTACTTTGGACGTGCCTGGTTCGGCTGAGAAAATGGCTTCATGATGCAGCTTCTCACTGTTTGTCCCTGGCCTGATGGCACTCATACTTCACCGCTCTGTTGTGGGGGATGCGTAGGAAACTGAGCATTTTGGATGTTTCTGGGTTTGTTTTTTTTTAATTCTGTTATTGTAAACTACAATAACTCCAGCTGGTCCTGGAGTAAAGATATCTTATGTATGCTCATGCATTTTTAAGAGCTCCAGCTAATGCTTGGGGGAGGTTTTATATATATATACGTGTTTTTATATATATATATAAAAATATAAAATTAAATGCTTTCTTCATATTCATCTGTGAACTGGTTTTAGCCAGTGAGTAACAATCAAATGAGGTATATTTTCAACGTCTTTTTTTTTTT